>JAVQIZ010109827.1:0-14749 GCA_036023535.2 Galaxias brevipinnis
GATCCTCCAGGAGGATCTGGAAAGCGTTGCTGGGGATAGGGGCGGATGGAATTCCCTGCTGGGCCTGCTGCCACCGCGACCCGGCCCCGGATAAGCGGCGGAAAATGGATGGATGGATGTGTTTTGCACAACGATGACAGCAGTACAACATGTTTTTGCCGGGGGAATCTCCCAACAACGAAACATCCTCATCGTCCTAGCCTGGTAAACCAGACTGACAAACTAGCACTTCCATTTTTTGTCTTATACTTGACAATGAAACAAATTTGATCTAGTGATATCCAGTTTGCTTCAGAAGACTAGCTTATTATATTGTTTATAATCCCTTCATATTGCCTTTTCAATTCAAGCAAGCCAGCCTCTTAGTACATTTTGATCTGTAAGAGATGTATGGGTACAGCGTTCGGTTTGAAAATGACACATCTTAAACAGGATACATACTGTCATTATACATAATCATTACATTCTTAATAGATGACAACAAAAAGCTGAATTTAATTTCCAGAAGGTAGGCTCAATCAAGAAACAGATTCATCTTCAGATAATTTTCCTAAGAGAAAATCAATTCAAATGTTTTTAATTAGTGTGTTTACGCTTGCCCAGTGACCCACCTAACTTGGGGACCGGCTGCGTGTCCCAGAACTGGTAGCTCCTCCGGCTTGCCTCCTCCATAGTTTTGGCAGGGCCTTGGCCTACAGAGAAAAGTTCAATGGCCTTCTGGATCTCCTGTAGTTTATCAGCTGGCAGTGAGTTCACCTGTTCAGAAACAGTGAGCGCACATGAGGTGATCAGAAAAAACTGAGCTACATGCAAACACACAGCATAGAAATAGAGAATCTTACAAAAAAAAAAGTTTTCCTTTTCACTTGAATTACATTTTTACTGGTTTAATCTTTGAAGATCAATTATTTTACTAAAAAACTATTATTCCAATCCATCATTTACATATTTGTATGTTTGTTTGTGGCTGCTTTTTCTCATGCAGAAAAGAAAAAAACTACATTGACAGAAATAAAGTGAATATGCTCATAATACATACTCTTTTAATTAACCAAATGACCCATATAGTATCAACTTATAGCAACTTACAATCGATATGCCACCATGGCAATGCATATCTCTGAACAGACAGTGTAGCCCACAGATACAAAAGTATCAGAATGATCAGCCAATGCCACTCTTTAGCAGCATTTCTTCAAAGAAACAAAGGGTAAAAGGGTTATTTCCCATAACATCTGTTCTTTTAACACATACATTAGCAAGTGGATCCTGTGCTGGCTCTGTGGCCCCAGACTTCTTCTTCTTCTTTGGTTTCCTTTTCTTCTTCTTGGTACCACTGTCATTGCCCAGACCCTTATCTCTGCAATAGGATGGACACAGAGCATATTGATGTACATTTACAAACCAGCATCAACCTAAAAAATATTTTTTAATTAGACAAATGTTTGCCTGCCAAACCAATTTCCCTTCTTTCTCAGAACTGATTACTGGTAGTGTCTTAAATAGCAAACAACCCCCACTTATGAAGCCCATCTCCAGGGCTGAGGGATCCCACATACTTAGAGAAACACCGAATAATCTCATTAGTTTCCATGAGGGAAGAGAAGCAAAGCAATGCCCGTATTTGTAACAACGGGACAGATGGTGAATCACATGACGCTGGTGAAAGAGTATGTATTGTGTGCCAATGTAGTGTTTTTATGTGAATGCAAAAGCAACTGACTGTAGCAACAGAAAACAAAGCTTTCAATGGATTGTTCCACAAGTTTCCATTTCAGCTGCCCAGGGTAACCACTGTATAACACAATTATGTATTGTGTAAAAACATTTAGGGATTTTAATTGCAGAAAGAAAAATAAATGGCATGCGTTTGAGTTTAGCATTAGACCTATTAACCAATTAAACAAAATTAAAGTAGAAACTTAACTTGCTAAAACAAAAAGGAATGAAAATGTATGCCATGAAATATATGTTTAGACTTATCAGAACGTAGCAGTTGCAGTACTGAGACCTTGTCAAAAATCCCATGCCTGATAAAACGCCCCAGGGTATGGGGGGTACCTGATCAAGGCAGTGTCTTGCAATACAGCAATTCTCAACCAGCATGAGTCACCTTCATACAATCTCATGGGCAACTTAAAAATATAATTTCATATTAGTATGAATAACCTTCCTTCTGTATTAAACAACAAAGACAGTGAAAACTGTTTTGCTTGAGCCGATGTCAAGCTGCTTCAACTTCAAGTGGCTTAAAAGAACATACAAAACGTGGGCCATCCACAAGCTAGGCCTAGTGCACAGCAACAAAAAGATATACTGAACCTAAAAGAGAATAAAGGAAACTCTACATTTACTTATTCTATTCAACTTAAATGTATATATAGCAATGTTTTTTCCACGGTGCCGTGTCAATCACGTATGGCTTGCAACGTTGGCTGTGCCCTAACCGTTTAAAGCTAGCTAGCTAGCTGCAAGGAATGGCAGCAAACGTTAGCACGAAAGCTAAACGTTCGCTCAACTCGTTTGGGGCCGTTGGATTAAGAAAGCTAGCTAATACCTCAAACGTTGCAGCTAATTGTAACCTAACTTTTCATGGTACCGTTGTGAAGCCGTGGTGACTTGCTAAACATTACTACAAGAGACATCATCGGACTCTAGACATTAAATATACAAAAAGGGTGAGTTCGCCTTCCATTTTCTTATGCCGATACACCATTATTTCTAACTTTCATATAGCCAATGTTAGGCGATAAGGAACGCTTGAGGGAAATAAACCAATAAGCCTCAAAGCCCAGCCCTTTCAGCAAAATAATCGATTCTTATCCAATCACGTTAACAACAAGGCAATCAGTAGGTTATATTATTAACCAATGGCATAGGGTGGGGGGGTTGTATGAGTTTCCCGATCAACTGTGCCTGCCTGCACTCTGGCTATTAAACTAGTATTAATTCATGACACATTTTCTCTTCAATACAAAGACAACACTCGTACCCATCATCAAAGTGATGCTCTTCATTTTCACAGTCGCTGCAATGTCCATGATCTTCATCTACATCCTCTTCTTTCTCAGGAATCGGTGCTGTCTCATTCTCATCCGCCATCTTCAAAGTAGGAAGTGAAGAACTACCGCGTGCCCTCAACACCACTAAACACCGCTCAATACTATTGGCCGAGAGCTATGGTGTACTCTGGTCCCTGTAGTCAAGTTATTATATAGTTATTATGACGATGGAGAGATTTTTTTTCGATGAAATGCAAATGTCAGAGGGTGTTTATTATGCAAAACGGCGTTTATCCCACTCTATCCCTTTCAGTTGATCTATTGTTTTAAGGGTTGTATGTTGACGGGGCGGGGTGGGGGTCTTTAAAGTTTGCACTGTGATGAGATTAAAAAGGCACACAAACGAGTTTGAAACGTTTTGTTTAGTAATTTCAATATGCAATTTTAAGTTCAATACAGTGCACAACGTAAACTCGTACAGTAAAACTAGCTACAAGTTCGACCTTAAAGTAGGTCTACTACGTTTTTCAATTGAAATAAGGCAGATTTAATTCTTAAATGTAAATATGGTTTCCTCCAATGTTTGAATAAGACTACATTTTACATCAGATGATCCGGACTCATGCCTTCCATTAAAAGATAGATCAGAATAAACATTAAAGGAAACCATATCACTATTACAACAATTATTTTGTTCACGATATTATTATTATGTCAAAAACATTGAATAACTGAATTGAACTGTTATATACATGTAACTAGTACATTTTCTTTAACATAATAATTTTCCTCAAGTGCCCTGCTATCATGAACAACAAAAGGTTTTAGAGAGGATTTCTGTGCAAGATCACAGTTCTGGCAACTTAGTACAATATAATAAAACAAAAACAAAAAAAACATCTAGTCCTAAAATATAAATTTAGAATAAATAGATTTTCAGAATGTTAACACTTTTTCCACAGTTTGTTAGCAACATATTAATATCACAATCACTGCAAAACGCAGACCAATATTGGAGAATAGGCATCACAAGCGTTTGAAAACCAAAGATCGGTCTTCTAGATCGTTATAGTTATATATTTCATTTACCATGTCAGACCTCTGTCTGACATCCTCTCCCTTAAAAAGAGCAGCAATAGAAAACAACCTAAACCCTTTGGTCAGAATTATTAGTCATTAGTCATTAGTCATTAGCTGGTGGAGTGAAATGGTGGTTCAAACCACTGGACAATGTTTTTCCCAGTTCCTATATCCTTCTAGACAGTTCAATAATTGAGATTAACTGTACTAGATTGTTCAGACAGATTAAATGGAATATTACATCATTCCATTCCACTAGCAGAAGGTGATGGGACGGCCGGAGAAAGGTTTGGGGTTGTGGTATAAGAGACAGTATTACAAAATCAATTCACGGTTAAATTATATAGATCTGCTTGTAGTGATAAAAGTTAGTTAAAATGAAATACATAAATATAAAAATGTTACATACATCTGGAACCTAAAAAACATTTATCAACACAAATACTTTTTTACAGTCCTCTCTTACGATTTGGAATTTGTAAAAAAAAAAAAAAAAAAAAAAAACTTGAAATGAAATAATAAAAAAAAACTGTCTGTATCTTTTTCACAATCTTGAAAATCGTGGACAAATATATCCAACTTCACTTATATAATCTTAGAAAACCTTAGCCATAAGCACATAGATTTCTTCTTTGTCCCTGGGAAGTTGAACTTGTCCACGAATCAGGCCCTTATTCCACCTCAATGGTTGATGGACGTGTTCGTCCTGTAGATGAAGATCTAATGGGGACTGATAATTGGGGTTGGCATTAGGCTGTCGTGGTTTGTCTCCACCCTTATTGATTGAGAACTCCTCTTCAGGCAGAGCATTTTAGTTTACTTAGTCTAGTTCATATAAATAACATTTATGCCTTGCCTTTGGCCTTGGCTAAAGCTATACGCTCTGCCACAGTTTTGATGGGCATTCCCTTGCGGCAAACCTTCACGTGTATGAAGAGTGTAGCAGGAGAAAGACTGGAGCCATCTGCTTTGAGTAAGTGGACATGACGATAACCTAAAACAGAATAAGAGAATGTTGCAAAATACATGCTGTCAACAAATAGAAATACAGGAGGATATAGTTACCTGTGCGCAAGCTAGTAAACGGTATGGTATACTGGCCCACAAAGTCATTTTTAACAGTGTGGTCGTGATCCTCCACTACAAAGCGCACCAGGGCCAGCTCAGGGACTTGAAGCTGGAAAGCCAGAGTGCAGTCCCAGCGCGGGTTAAAACCTACAGAGGGCGCAAGAGATCTTTCAGAAACACCATCTTCTACTAGGTATCTTTTATACAGTTTGCAATGGACAGGAGAAGGTCTCCAACACACATGACTTGAGGAAATAGAGTGTCAGGCACTGTACTATATGATTCTATGTCGCCGTAATTTCATCGACTGATTCATTTTTACATAAAGAAATAAAGGGGAATGTGAAACAAAACACAGGTCTTAATCATACAATCAATTAGAACATGGACACCATAGATAAATAACATCGGCAGCTTAGTCATTCAAATTTGATTATAAGGGACAGGAAAGCTTTTAATAAAAGGATGGTGTTTGGTTTAGTGCATGTGGTGAAGCGGGAGGTATTACCATTGTTGTCAATGCGGTGGGTTTTTTCTTTAGAATTATCAATGGCCACTCCATGAATTTCCACTAACACCTGCGGGTCCACAATAGAGTTGGGCTTGTCTGTGTTGATTTTAGGCAGCTGCTGAGCAGATATGACCTAAAAAGGAATCAAATTAGTCACATGAGAAGAATCACAATATTATCACTAGATTTACATTACAAAAAAACGCAGTGTTTAATTATGTAAGAGTCATGCTATGATTCCATGGTAAACTAGATTAGCTGGCCTACTTACCCGTACGGTGAGCTGGGTGGGCACATGCCCAGGGCCTCCTCCTGTGATCTCGGGGTTGAAGTTAGAGGTGGGGCTACACAGGAAGCTTGGTTTGAGCACGTAGCCACAGCGACCGTTGGGCAGGAAGCGCCCCTGGTTCAGGTCCATCTGCTCCCCAGGGGTCTGGAAGTTTAGGGCCACTGCAAAGTACAAGGTTGTCGAGTTGAGACAAAGCAATGGTGGCCGGAGATGCGTATCAACAAAACACAGTTAACCAGGCATACGGCTAGTTGGATAGGCTTTCATAACAAGGGTTGATATCTATTCCCAACATGCGCCTGACTCACAAGGGAAAAGTCCTTAATTGACTTTTTCCAGTTGTCAAGGACCACCAAAGGTTTTTCTCTCCTAAGGTCGTTGGTCTCTACCTCCTGTCTTTATATAGCTTTGCAGGTAAACCACCAGTGCCTGCTCTCCCCTACTGACCCATCTGGCAGCCACCGTTCCACATCTCCTGGGGGTCATAGTTGGAGGACTGGAGGCGCTGGCCAGCAGGGTAGATCCGGCTCAGCAGCCTGCAGTTGTGTCTGACAAACAGCTTTCCTGCATAAATGAAAACACAGACAAACACATAGCACTGTAGGAAACTTGAGAGGATTTTTTAAAAACATTCCACACACACTATCCTAGAATGTCCTAAGCTTAAGGTCAATCTGACAGGAAAGTTTTTCTACAATATCTGCTTGAGAGGCTGCTCAATGATTTTTCTGAAGCAATTCCTACCGTTATCTTTAATGTGTCGGAGGGCGTCACTCTCTGAGAAGGAGGACAGCTCATTGGGAGCGTTCTGGGCTGACTGGTCAAAGCCACGGAAGGGGACACTCCTGCAGTACACCACCAGGTCAGACAGCTGTGGGCTCAGCTTGCATGAGGCCACCTAAGCCATGTGTTAAAAGGGTTACACTCATAGACTTCCTCTTTACTAAAAGAAACTATTTTGACACGACTGCTTAGTCAGCCTAAAACTCGTGAGGACTGACCTTTGTGGGGTCCTTTTTAGTGTTGCCTGTGGTGTCTTCCTCCGAGCTGGAGGAGAAGCTGGCAGAGCTGCTGTTGTTGCCCAACTGGCCCAGGTGAGGGATCTCCTTCTTCCCCTTCACCAGGATCCGGCCTCTCAGCTCCTGGAGGGACACAGCAATAGGTAACAAAGGACTTAACGCAGTAGACCGTGTGGTACTGGAAAACTCCTGTAGAGTCAGAGGTCACAGGATTGTGCTTTGTACCTCTGGTGACGGCAGGTCCTTCAGTGGCTCGTCAGACAGGGGCTTGGTGAGAAGTTTTTTCCCCAGGATGGTGCGCAGGTGTTTGGCCATGACTGCCTGCTGCTCCACGGAGCAGTGATTCTCCAAGGACAGGATGATAGGGTATGGAGAGGCCTGCAGACGAGAGTATAGCAAGATAGTGTATTGCATTCTGTTAATTCTGCATTCTGCCTATTAAAAACCATACATAAATTAAAGACCATAATTCTACAATACACAATGTTAATACTAAGACCGAGGAGGAGTGTCTCTGAGCCAAAACTGCAGCTACCACTTCAAACAGGAAAGGCAAGAATCTGAACTTGTTTTTCTATTTTTTTTTTTTTGTTAAATTTTTACCGACACTGACTTGCCCTCACCAACTTGCTAGGGTTTCATTTACAGAAGGCTGTCATGTTAGGATAGATAATGGTGGCCCAGGAAGAGATCCCAAAGTCACACACCTTGAAGGCGTACTGGTTGATGGTCTCGATGACCTCTTTAAATTGCACCTTAGAGGTGAGCGTGTGGCCATGGTAGATGACGGGCTCTCCTTTGTCTCCGTCCCAGCAGTCCAGCTCCACACAGCGGCAGCCCTGGTTCAGAGCCCTGTCACAGAAACATTGGGTGTGAATGTGTGTGTGTGCGTTTGTGTGTGTGTGTGTGTGTGTGTGTGTGTGTGTGTGTGTGTGTGTTTAATTCAGCACGCGTATGTTGCTAACCTGATATAGGGCTCAGTACTGCTGGCTCCGGTCACTTGGTCCTTGGTGAGGTAGGTGTTGTGTGAGGAAGAGATGAAATAATGGGCCAGGGGTCGGGTCATGTCCTGGTGGACTCTGGCGTGGCTGGGGTTAAACACGTCATTCTCCAGTGACAGCATGTACATAGTGAAGCCGTTCTGAGTCATGAACCAGTTCTTCTGGGCTGAAGGGGGTGGCATTGTAAGAGAAAACACATGGCCTTTTATTGAAGTATTACCTTCCACTGGTATAAACTGGCTGATATTAAGTTGCAGTAAGGTATTGTGCCACAAGTACAGTATATTACTGTTTACCTGGTTTGAAGAGCCTGGCACACATGCCCTGTCAAGCCTTTTAATCACACACTCTTTCAGCCAAAAGGATTAGGCCTAATCTCAGACCACAGAAGAAGTCCTACCCCAGTCATTGAGCTCAAAGGTAAGTATGAGGCTCTGAGCATGGGCCAGTGACGCGTCCTCGCCCTGGTCTCCTAGGAAATCCCGTAGCTCAGCAGTGGTGAGCACACAGCCGTTTCCAGAGTAGTGTCGGAACACGCCGTCCAGCTCCGGCCGGCGCATTAGCTCTCTGCAGAACTCCTCAATCTCCACGTGATCCAGGCGACCGTCACAAGAGCGATCACACTTCTGTTAAAGATAGACAGATAAAGACAAGCAACATGTCAACAATCTTATAATATATGTTTATTAAGCTGTGGTTTTAACATTTCTATATAAGCTACACTTCTGTGCTGATTAAAAACCTGGAATGTTTTGGCAGACTATCTCACCCCCTGGGTAGTTGGGGCCCCATAATTCAAACAAGCCATATTCTGTGTCTGGGAGGGGCAGCGGTAGAGAACCAGCTATATAGGACATACAAAAAAACGAATTTAACTGTGAGGGAAAGGTGAGTAACTTGACAATGATAATCTACAAAGAAAAAAATATTGTTGATTATAGTGGGGGTGGGGGAGATGGGGAGGTTGACATTGGTAGAGATAAACAGGGGTGCTGAGCAGAGTGAAAGAGCAACAAGAGAGAGGCCCCATTGGTTTGTTTGCCATTAAGACGGTAATTGGACACAGACTCTACTCCAGGCTGTCTTTGAAACACACTGCGAAACCAATGGGTTTCGATGACCCTCCCAGCAAGCGGCCTTTCCCCTCCTCTACTCTCATGCAATACCGCCCATTATAAGCCTTATTGCCCACTCTAAATCAGGTATGGGCTGCAACACAGAGGACTGACCTTGAACAAGTTGCGAGCATACTGCTCACTCAGGTCGATGTTGATCATCTGTAGCAGCCCTTTGACCTCGTCGTAGCTCATCTTCCCATCCTGGTTCTCATCGGCCCTTCTCAGGTAGCCACTGATCCAGGTGGGAGAGATTAAGGAGGACAACCAAAGAGAACAGTGTATTTGCATACGATATTCCTAGGGGTATTATGGGCACAATAGAGTCAACAGCAATAACCCCCAATTTCTAGGAAAGACAGTATGGAGTAGCCCTACCCTACCAGTCTAGTTCGACAATGACATGGGACTTTCAAACCACACCCTCCAACGCAGAGCAGTGCATGGCCAGACACACCCCAGTGGTAATAAAATATGTCAACATACAAAAAACGATCAGCTGAGATACAGGGAAGATCTAGATAGTGTGACATAGTGTCTGCTTTGCAGCTTGGGGTGGACGGAGGGGGGCAGTGCTAGGATGAGGATTATTACTTGACTGGATATATTTAGACAGGGTTTTTTCCCTAGCTGTGGCTGCACATCTTAGCTATTTTGTAGATATGGGATGGTGACGGTGTTATGTTCAGAGCAGCAGATTTAGTCAGCATTGCACTCCCACCCCTTGGACAGCACTATATTCAATTGGGTTGCTGGCTGGCATAAGTAGTAGGAAAGGATATTGGTCCAGTTTCTCTTTCTGAGTCATATTAGCCACACGTTCCTTCAGGGTACGGATGCCTCGGACCCAGCGCCGGGCCTCCTCCTCACAGGGGCACATGAGATCCAGGCTCTTCCTGGCTCCTCGGAACACCACCGTGAAACACTGGTTCTCCGGCATCGACCCGGACACTCTACGCAGGGCCTCCGACTGGCAGCCCTCCCGCACACACTCCACCTCTGACACAGAGACTGGGGACAGAGGAGAGGGAGTCAGTGGGAATGTGGTGAAAACTGAGAGAGACAGAATGACAGAGAATGTGATGAAAACGGCACAGTTCCAGGGGCAGGATAATCTGACACCTGAACTGAAAAGGTCATGAGTCAGGGGATTTTCAGAAAGCCCCCCCCGCCCCCAGTATACTGACACGATTACAACCCTCTGGCAACTCTAGGACCTGTATAGGCGTGGGGGCAGAAGTGGTAAATGATATGTACACCCATGTCTTGTCGGGATATATTTAACCTGCGATGCTATGACACCTTGTGCAAAGCACCACATTCAAACTGTCACTCATGAGGAATTTGGCCTGATGCCAGCAAGGGTTCTATAGGGGGAAAACGAGGAAGAGGAAAAAAAGAGCACAGTTTCTCGGAATGAGACAACGGAATCCTTAGGCTCTCTGAGACACGGATGGGGAAATAAGTTTAAATGACATTCTGCCCAACAACACAACCTGAACCCGCCCAACACAACACGGCACAGATCCAGTATCAAGGAAAGGACCCCATGAACTATCTAGAGGAGCCCCTCCTCTTTCACAATTTCAATGACCCATTTTTTTACATTGAAGAATACGTCAAACCAGTCCCACTCCGCTTCAGTCTGCTTTTAAATTAATGCTTCAAGTAATATTTTCCAACGATGGGGACATCTTTCTGTAAAGAGAAGCTTGGAGTGAGTGAGGCAATGTTCTATCAGCGCCAAAGGCACTGGGCTGTCTGCCCCCCACAATGGCCTCATTCTCGAGCTGCAGATTACAAAAGCCCACGCCTCGCCACCTCTTCAAAACTGCTGGTGAATTCCTTTTCCTTGTTCATCCAAACCCATGCCAAGGGAGATATTTCAATGTAGCAGTGTGTCTGTGTGTGCCCCTGTGTGTGTGTTGACTGAAAGGTGCAGATTGGCCAGTGGAAGTGTTAAGTGGTGCATTCTCCCTAAAGCCCCTCTGGACAGACACGGACAAAGGGCAAACCACTCAACTGCAGGTGAACTGCAAGGGTCAGATCCCATTGTCCCAGTACAGGAGGAGCCGCTAGACAGCCTGCCCCAATGTGTGTGTACGTGTGTGCACGTTAGCCATGTCAGTGTGCCACTAACAGAGGTGTAGTACTACAGTGGTCAACCCGCCCTGTTGTCATTGCTGTGTAGTGCTGCTGAGTCAGTCTGCCCCAGTGACAGGGTAACATTACTCTAACTCTAATCCAGACTGGTGGCTGCAGCAGGTTCACTGTCTTCACAGCTCTTTGACCCACACCGAGCAGCTGGCATCTCCACCTGTGCAAGGCCATGTCCCTTCCCCACAGCAGGGGGGTGCTTAACCCTGGGGGGAGGTGAGGCTGGGACATTGTCTGCATTCCGTGCTCAAGGAGCGGCTGACATAAGAGAGAGAGAGAGAGAGAGAGACAGAGAGAGAGAGAGAGAAAACCATCAGACTCAGAGTGACGGAGTGAAATGAAGGGGTCGGAGAGGGTCGGTGGAAGAGAGGGAGAGAGAGGGATGAGATCATATAAATCTCTGGCAGCCCTTCCTTCACCTTTACCCAGACATGAAAACCTCCACCCCTCACTCCCCCGTCTGCAGAAGTGAAAGAGGTGCGTGAGTGTGAATTGTTATATTTAGGTGGCGTGTTCCACTTGAGGCTAACAACGGTCACTGCATGTCTTCTGACTGAGGAAATTTATACTAGTACTGACCTTCACAGCAGTTTCACCCTCTCAATGATTTCATAATTAACATGACTTGGCAAAGAAGATAGAAGTACACGTGTGTGTGTGTGTGTGTGTGTGTGTGTGTGTGTGTGTGTTAGCGTATCTATGCATTTCATTGAGACCACCTGTAATATTATTGTAATAGTGTAGGCTACTAGTTGGGAGACTGCCAGTGAGCACTCCCTCACAATGATAGGTGTGGGAAAACTGTGAGGTAGGATCATGTGATTCGGTCCTAATCTTACAAGAACATCAGACACAAATAGTTGCGTGCGCACACATTGCGACACACACACACACACACACACACACACACACACACACAAATACACACACAAACACACACCAAATACACATTTCAACTGAGCAAATACTGGAGCACTAACAGCACAGTCCTGACCAAAGAGTAGTGTGTCTTTCAAAAAGATACTGTTTTATTTTCTGCTTGGTTCTTCCTTTCCTCTCGAAGACGCCACATTATTTTGTGATTTACAGCGTATTGGGAGACTGAAGTGATTCACACCTGAGGGAGTCCACTTGAGTTTTGTGTGGGATCAAGGATGTCTACAGGATTATTGCGAGAGCCCTCTCTTCATGGGAATAACTATCATTAGAGAGAGCTCATGTGCCCCAGGTCCCAATCATGGTCAATCAGTTGTAAAAGATTAGCATTGCTGAGATAAGACCATAACTGTACATTCTACATCTATTCATTTGACAGAGGTACAGACTGTTGTAACAAATAAAATGCAGCAGTGACCCAACATTTTTTAGATGGACGTATCCCTATGCATTACTAGGGGTCATGACTTGACAAGGGAACCTCCCTATTAAAATAAACACATTCCCTTTCATCGAAACAGAAGTGAATGAGATGATATTAGAGTGAGCCAAGATGAAAGGTCCAATAGAGCACACAGGACAATGAGCTGTGTGTGTGCTCCTATCCCAGCCACAGTGTTGGATTGGCTGGAATGGGGAGTGTGCTGGCGGAAGTCCTGTGTTTGTTTCAGCATTATCCCTCTGTAGATAAGTGTTCCTCTAAGCCAAGGCTGCTTGTTCTGATCTGATATCGCATCAGTTTCCTTTTCCAGCAACTTTAGACCGTGTTGAAATAAAAGTCCGGTTCCCTCTCATCATGTCCGTCACGTGTGACCAGCCTCCTTCCCTTAGCGGGTCTATTCTCCGATGCTTTCTCTCTCCACCCTCCTCCCGCCTTTCGAAAACAACCTTCCTTCCCCTTCCCTTCATTCCCACCCTTCCTCCTGCCCCACTCCTCTGCCACCATCCCTCCCCCCAGGGCCCCCCTTGCTTTGGCTACTCACAGGTCTGTTGGGCCTTGGCCTTGCTGGAGCTCTTGGTGGACTCACACCACACGGTGACTCCGTCCTCCAGCAGCCTCATGCCCCGGCTCTTCTGCCACCTCCGGGAGCGCACTTTCACCATGCTGGTGCCCTGCATCATCACAAGGACGTCCTCGTTGTCCAGCACCCCTGCAACGCACGCAGACACACACGCAGGCATACACGCAGACACAAACACAGCGCACGCACACACACACACACACACACACACACACACACACACACACACACACACACACACACAACCAAACAGGTCAAAGATCTCTCCATCTGAACTGGGAACAATGTTGAATATTTCTGTTAGTCTTCATCTCAGTTCATTGACTGTATGAGATCTGTGGATAAGTGCATTAAACATTTTTTCACATGAAGCATTTCTCCCTGAGTCAAGTCATATGGGTATTTTGTATTATGGGCCAGTAGATCATAAATCTTCAAAAGCTAAACGTTGTGAATAGAGGAGATACACATTTACTGCTGAAGTTTATGAGTGTGAAAAAACAAAGCTCCTGCTCTAGTCTAACTAGTTAAACTCAGTCACAGATGACACACATTTTACGTTAGTGTGTCGATCTCCTGGCAGTGGGAGGATCAAATGACTCACTCCGTCACAAGGAAATTCTCCTTCAATAGACGATCAAATATCACCCACACTTTCAAGCTCATGTTCAAAACACAATTTTTTGTTGCCACAAGCATTTGTATATGCTGCTAACAAGGTGTGTTGTGGTCAGGTTATATGAAATCAGCTCAAACCAGCTCGTCCTTTTGATTGTTTGCTTTCCATTTGTTACTGTCAACAATTCAGATTGAGATAACAGAACCACAAAGGGAAGAGAAAATCTTGGAACGGCTGCCAATGGGTCTGTGATTTATTTCCCTCATGGGCTCGCTGCAGTCCAAAGTCACATTAAAGAAGGAGACATTAAGAGTCTTTTTAGGACTTGGGCTGTCACCCAGCCTACAGGGACAGGGTCATAATGGCATCCACGGGAACTCCATAGAGAATTATATTACATATCGCATATCATGTTTATTTTTTTGAAAAAGTTATACACATTGAATTGGAAAGATTGTTATTGTAGTGTGAGAACTGCTCCTCATACCGGTATAGTTTAGGACATTTGAAAAGGTCTCAATGTTCACCCCCTTCTTAACAAACTGTACCCTACCACCCCTCACCCCCACCCCCTTGCCACACTACTCTGTCCGCTCCAACATCTATCTCTCCAGAGATGTATTCAGAGATGGCTGGCATGGGTAGCCAAGTCTTTTCTTTTCCCCTTGAATCAGCTAAACCCCCCATCAGAGTAATTCTTGGACCTGCCAGCACCAAATGCCTGACCGGGCTCCTCACAGGCACAGCACAAGGGAAGCTGCTCCCCCTCAGCCCCTCCCCCTCGAGCAGGCCCAGGAAAACAAACTGAGGCCAGCCATGGTTCTCCCTCTCCCCATCCCTGGGACAACCACAAAGAGGGGGGGGGGGGGGGGGGGGGGGGGGGGGGGGGGGGGGGGGGGGGGGGGGGGGGGGGGGGGGGGGGGGGGGGGG
>JAVQIZ010109849.1:0-10028 GCA_036023535.2 Galaxias brevipinnis
CCCCCCCCCCCCCCCCCCCCCCCCCCCCCCCCCCCCCCCCCCCCCCCCCCCCCCCCCCCCCCCCCCCCCCCCCCCCCCCCCCCCCCCCCCCCCCCCCCCCCCCCCCCCCCGCGGGAGTGGGGGTTGATGCTCTCTCCTGTATGATTCCTCTGGACTGACGGTCAGGACTCTAGTCAGGGCCCACACACACACGTCAACGACACACGTGTGAGTATGTGAGGTCCATGTTAACCGCCGCCATTTCCCGTCCTCTCCATTGTAGCGTCCTTTCGGCGGGCCTCGTTTTGACAGAGGGACCTAGGTTTCCCTACTTCCTGTTTGTTGACTGAACGAGTGGACATCGAGCGCAGGTTATATTCTGAGAATGGCATAAGAAAAGGCAGGATGGACATCTGGGGAAGCATGCCGTGAACTCAACCTGGCTGCCAGAGAGAGATGCTATCTCCATTCAGCGGGCAGAGGCTCGGTATGAAACGCACCGTGATGAATTTAGTGGGGCCGGGCGTCGAATGTCGTTCCCCCTCGGATAGCTAGGAGCGTCTTGTCGGCGGTAGACTTCCTGCGCCACAGAACGGACCGTGAGTGTGAGTAATGCGTGATGAAGGGGCTTATGTAACGGAACACTGAGGAGGCCACTGGCCGCTTTTCTCTCCGTGTGTGTGCGCTCCTCCCCCCCCCCCCCTCTCCGTGTCAACTGCCCTGTACTTCCTCTCCACTTCTACTTTGGCCTGAGTCTTTACGGCCTGAGCGTGTTACACTGTGGGGATGAGGGTGTAGCGAGATCGCCATGTCTTTAAGATCCACTCCAGTGTTACCACGTGTCACTGTGGAGAGAGAGAGGAGAGGAGAGGAGAGGAGACAGCAGGCAGCAGGAGAGACACTAGCCAAGTCGTGTCTGTCTCAGACGCATAGTGACACATATTGGGTCTGGTCTGTTGGACGAGCACGGGGCGGAGTTGCTCAGGCAGTGAATGACGAGATATGAGCGGGGGGGCGGTATGACTTATGGAGGTGGAGCAAACACACACACACTGTGGCTACGCGCACAAAACACACTTCACAACGTGCCGCACGAGTCACACTTTTGAACGTGCTTTTTAGTCATATCCAACACCAACCGTTTACTGACTCTCAAGGTGCACACACGCAGGCATGCACTCCTAAAACGGCATGGTTGTGTGTGTGTGTGTGTGTGTGTGTGTGTGTTGTGCTCGCACCGTGGAGCCCGGCCAGTTCCCGTTGGGTGGGGAGCAGTCGTTAGCACCAGTCATCTCTGTTACATCATCCCAGTCTGCTCTCCCAGGCTGGGGACAGGGCAACAGATTGAGGCCCAGCGAAGGACGAGCGAGCCTGGGGAACGGGTGAGCTGGAACCGCGGGGTCTCAGTGCGTGGCTATGGCCTGGCGGGTTGGGTCGTGCGTCAGCCTATCTGGAGTCCTCCCTGTTTTTCCTTACTCATCTCGCACTCCCGTAGGTGTCAGGACTGACACACACTCACACTTTTAATTTTACCATGTCCCTCTTTGGAATATTAACTGTGACTGGTGATAGTGCTGCCATTTTGACGACCTTAACTCTGTTAAGCGGAGTGTGTATGTTCATCTCTTCGTATTAGTATGCTTCGTGCGTGTGTGCGTCAGCGCGTGGCCCGTTGTTATCACCCTAACGAGTTATTGTCTTCACCCAGGCTCTGTGATGACAGTACCGTAATTACAGGCTGACAAAGCGGGACGGTCTCTTGTCCTTTGGCATAGCCAGCAGGAATCCACTACCAACCCTCGGCTTTCCACACTTACACATACACACCCCCTAAAAAATAGATCATTTGCCTGTCATTTGCCATCCCTAGTGTGCCGTGTGTGCCGTGTGTGCCGTGTGTGTGTGTGTGTGTGTGTGTGTGTGTGTGTGTGTGTGTGTGCCGTGTGTGTGTGTGCGTGCGTGCGTGCGTGCGTGCGTGCGTGCGTGCGTGCGTGCGTGCGTACACATACAGAGGCTCCATCATTGGCCACAATGTAAAGCTGCCATTCAAAACGACCCCCTCCCCCCCTCTGGTCAAACCGGTTCTGGGATTTGTCCAGACCTGTACTTTGGAGAATTGACGGGCGGAATTCTGTCTGTAGTGAGGAGTTGAGTTACTCGGAAATTCGACACTTGACGCTCATGTACTGTATGCAAATAAGGCATATTTGTTTTTGTTACCCTGTTAAAGTTTTCATGAGGACTGAATGAGCAACCGCTTAGGCCGGGGGGGGCACAGCACAGCACAGCACAGCACAGCACAGCACAGCTTAGTCTGCAACAGCCCTGTAAGAAGGACCTCATTGTTGATTAATAAACGGCCAGTGTGTTTAACCAAGTCATGCTTCAAGGCAGTGCCTGAAACTGTTTTTGACCAAATGCTGTGAAGTCAAGGTGGAATACGAATGTTGTGTCTTCAAGGATAAAGAAGTGGGAGGCCCCCAGATTACAACTGAACATAACTATTGATCATAACGTGATTGATGATTCGATCAAGCAGCCAGGCCATAGTGCAGTTTCTCCTATGGAATGGAGAAGGCCACACACTGACTTGGTGACAGACGGAATGGCAGTTGGGAATATAAGCAGATCGTACTACAGATATGGGTTTTGTGGACGCGAGTCTTGGTGTTTTTTTTTCTTTTCTTTTTTATATGCCTGCCCTATGTGTTGAAAGAGCACGTACAATTTACAGTGCAATCGAATGAACACATCCAGAAATAACTTTCGCCATATGTAAGACATGTTACCCACACAAGTCGCCGTATGTAAATGTCTACAGTAAAGAGGCTGTGTGGAAATGGCCTCAGTGGGATCATTCAGTCTTCTTGAAGGTCGGAAATTGTTTGTTTTAATTTACTTCAACTCATTGCAACAAATTGTTAAGCAACTGCAAGGCTGACCTTTTTTGCAAGGCTGACCGGTTTTCTACGATGCGTGGTTCAGCTTTTCATAACACATGAGTTTTTATGTCAGTGACAGTCTCTCTCTCTCTCTCTCTCTTTATCTGTTTTGGAAAGTGCTATTTATAGTAATCTACTCAGCCACATTGTCAAGAACAATGTCGATCGCTTCGGAGGAAAACGTTTTTTGGGCTCCAGTTGTTCCAAGCTGTGGGGGTGTTTGTTTATATTTTATTCATGTTGTTCCCTTTCGTCCCCCACCCAGCAATCAAGCCCCCCCCCCCCCCCCCACCTCAACCCAACCCACCCCAGTTCAAATGCTGCAGGCGCGGTAGTTCAGTCAGCCTATCTCATTGTAACCCAACCCACCCCAGTTGAAAATGATACAGGCGCGGTTGTTCAATCAGCTCATTGTGTTCACTAAACAATGCCTTAGAGTGTAGTGACACATTTTCTTTGAGGTTGATTTGAACACTAAATAGTAAATATGACATTGCTCTATTGACAGATGGATAGAGAGCTGCAGACCCCTGGTCTAAAGTAAAGGCTCCTCACCTCGGTTCGGCCCCACGCTGTGTGGCAGTCAGAGGCTGAGTGTTTGGAGTCTCAGCAGCATCCCTGTATCTAACCGAGACACGGCTCCGGGAGCAGAGTGAAGGCCGATGGTACGGGCTAAAGATAGGGCTGCCTTTGCCCTCTGGCAGGGTCTGTCTGCTTCTCACTGGGCCTTTTCAGAGCATCACGAGCTCTCTCTCGCTCTCTCTCTCTCTCTCTCTCTCTCTCTCTCACTATCTCTGCAATTTACATAAGCTTTTCTGACATGCAATACTGTATCATTGTTGTCAATGCGTTGGTCAAACAAAATCTCATGTCTATTGGTTTGTTGGGGTCCACAGTTTGTCTCACCACATCTGTACGCTAGTCTCAGCCTGCATGAATGCATTCTGTTTGGGTTCTATATTTGTATGCCCACGTTTTGGAACACTGACAAGACTAGGAATTGAGGGTCATTATTAACATCTGAAATTAAGAGGGAGTTGCCATAAGGAGAGAAAATACACTGCATTTAAACACCCTCTGAATGGACTAGAAAGACAGACTCGGATTGGCTGGCACGCTGTTGCTATGAGGACTCGGGATGCGCTGCAATTGGCCAAGCCAATAGCTTGGACCAGGGCCTTACTCTCTCTCGTCGAATCGAGCAGCTGCAAGCCGTTGTCTTGACAACAGACAGGAAGTGCGGGGCTTGTTGTAGATGTGAAAGGAGGTGAAGAGAGAGGTCCTGCGTTCCGTCAGTGTGCCAGCAGACATGCAAACTGTAGTTCCAACATTTGATCTGCTCTGCTGCCCGGCAGCTTAATGCCCCCTCTCTGTGGTGCTCAGTACAGAGAGGTAATCCTCAGGGAAGATGATGATTATTATTATAACGTGTGTGTGTGTGTGTGTGCGTGTGCGTGTGCGTGCGCGCAGGCCTCACAGCAGTAGTTTATTGGACTAGTCAGCATTGCCGATTATCAGTGTATGTATTTTTGTTTGTGTGTGGGTGTGTGTGTGTGTGTGTGTGCAAATGGGTTTGCCACAGAGGGATGGATGGCCATATACTGGCGATTGACCCATTACGCAAGCAATGCTTTCAACGCAGAACAGTTCTTCAAGGTCAACATTCATATGTCGTGTTCCGCCTGTGGCTGAAAGACAATGGGGAAATCACTTTCTTGCCTGTTCTTGTCCAGGGATAGCTCTAGACCTTCCGGGAGTAGAAACGACTCGTACCCTTCCACCATTAAAATTGGTGTTGGTAGCAAACTCACAATGTCTTTTGCCATGCTTAACCATCGGTCGTCGCGGACCGCCATAGCGGCGTTAACGTTAAATAGGCGTCTCTTACGTTTCTTAGAGAACGTCGGAGATCACTCTGTTTTTCTAGATTTAGCCTCCGCGCCAATCACACAGTAGCTTGTCTGGGCTGATGGATGCACTCGCTAATCCTCTAAGCGTTTCCCCTTTACAGCATCAACATATCCCTACTCTCATCCAGAGAGAAAAGGAACCAGCAGCCATTTGGTTCAGTTTGTCCTCGTTCATTTTCATATCCTTCCCCTCTAAAGTAGCTGTGCCTCCTGTTGTGTGTATGTGTCTCTACGCCAGGAGACAGACTCCTCAGCTGCACACGCTCACATCTGTCTCACAGATTCACTTGCAGTCACAACCTGTCTCATCCGAGGTGCATATTTAAAGAAAACATGCATTATTTGTTTTGGCACGTGACATCAGCGCTCCTTCCTCCTCCTCCTCATGTCTCCTTCTTCATGCCTTTATAAATGAGCGCGTGCACACACACACACACACACACACACACACACACACACACACACAGAGCCCTGAGCCAGCATCTCTTCTACCCAGCACTGCAGGCTCACTTTAGGCAGCTGATCTGCAGTCACACACAGACCTGTACACCTCTGCTGTTGACTAAAGGCTCCTTTCCATCCAACAGTCTGCTTTGGTTCTGTGCACTTTGTTACACATCAGAATGGCCATTTTCACGTTTCCATTGGATCAAGTAGTGGATGGTACGAAAAATAAGCGTTCCTTCCTGTTTTTCGCTACCCCTCTGTTGAGGTTCCTAGCACACTGGCCCGGGACATGAAAATATCCCCCGCCATTTTTGAAATATCCCACTGATTGCTAAGGAGATAACAAGAAAAGCTACTAGTTTTGTTTTGATAGTTACATGGCTATGAACACCTGCTATATTTTAGGATAGCGGTTTGCGGAGGAAACGCAAAACAGATCTAGGGTTAGGTACAGTTTTGCACGGGTTAGGTAACGGTTTCAAGGGTATTATACCAAAAGTGTTTGAAGGAAATGTAGCTTAATTGCATTTGTGAAAGCATAAGCTGAAATCAATTATCCAGTTAATCTGGGTTTTAATGGCTCGCTAGAGTTAATTTGATTTTTTTTACTGTTAAGGTGAATGGGGAACTCATCTGCCAGGTCAAACATGGGTCTCCCTCAGCAGAGTTCACGAGACGGGCTTTGGAAGTGGAGCGAGGGACGACCCAGACACACAGAGGGGAGGAGAGGAGGCTCGTACATAGGGAGAGAGGGAGACAAAGAGGAAGAGAGGGAGGGCAATGAAAACACAAAGGAAAGGAGAGAAAGAAGGGAGGGGAGTCTGTCAGGTGTGCCACAGGGAGCGCCGGAGGCAGCGAGGCGGGAGGGCGGCGTGTGACGGAGCTCATCAATATCTCAGGAGCTCTGCTCCCCTGGCAGACGGGAGGAGCATCCTGCCCACACACACACATACACACACACACACACACACACACTCTCTGGGGTTGCATAACCCCCCTTGCTGACCCAGAAAGCACCTTGCATGGAAGGCTGCTGTCTGTCATAGAGAGAGAGAGAGTGAGTGAGAGTGTGTGTGAGAGAGTGTGTGTGAGAGAGTGAGTGTGTGTGTGAGAGAGTTAGAGTGTGTGTGAGAGAGTGAGAGTGTGTGAGAGAGTGAGTGTGTGTGTGAGAGAGAGAGTGAGAGTGTGTGTGAGAGAGTGAGAGTGTGTGTGTGGGAGAGTGAGTGTGGCCGGAGCTTTTATCTTGGCCCGTGTCATTATCATACATCTTAACATATCCCAGCACATACACTCAGGGACATGTTGTTATTCAGACAGACAGTCAAAACCAGTGTGTGTGCGTGCGTGCGTGCGTGCAGTGTGTGTGTGTGTCTGTGCGTGCACGTGCGTGTGTGTGCGGGTCGGTGGATGGAGGGAATGCTTATGAAGCAGGCTCTTCAGTATGCCAGCGCCTCCTCTCCCTAACCCCTCCAAGAGGCTCCTTCATTCAAATGCTCCCTGCTTAGTGTGTGACTGCCCAATCAGAGCTCCAGCTCCTTAGCGGTGGAGCTCCAGGGAGGCTCCTTCTGCTGGGAAGGGAAAGAGTCTGGTAAAATAGCTGCTTGATCTCCACAGGAAGTTCATTGCCGTCGCAAGATCACAGCCGCGACTGTCGGAGTACCTGTTGCTTGCGGTGCGAAGATGATTTGACTTTTTTTTTTTGGATGATAAAAGAAAGTACCCGTGTCATTGGTTCAGTTGTGTTCTGCGGTCTCTCATTGGTCTGGGTCAGTCGCTTTGGGGTGGATGTGCCATGTTGCCATAAAGGTGTTTCCATAGTATTTGATCAGCAGTTTCTGATTCCTCTCTGCCTCTCTTTTGTCCCTCCCTCTAGATGGATTCGTTTGGACGGGCCGCACACCTTAGCCTCCCCCGGCCCACGCCTCCCTGAACCTCTCTCTCTCTCTCTCTCTCTCTCTCTCTCTCCGGACCCTCCGTCCCGTGGCTCTCTCCCACCCCGCCCCTCCCAACCCCCGTCGCCATGACGTCCGCCCTGCAGACGCTGGCCTTCAAGCTGGCTCCGCCGGCCCAGGACCTGAGCCCCGAGCGGCTGGACGGCTGTGAGGAGGAGACGGCCCGGCGCTACAAGGTGGTGCCCTCCGTGGTGTGCTCCATGTGCTGCCTCTTCGGCATCATCTACTGCTTCTTCGGTGAGTGGCCACCGGGGGGCGCCGCGGCCGGGAAAGACCTTTACTTCTTTTCTCTTCCCCTTCTTTATTCTCGGGTTCTCTCCTCCTCCTGCTGGTTGTTCTCGTCTGAACGTGCCCCCCGCTCTCCACGTCCCCTCCCTCTCTTTTTGTCTCTGGGAATGTTCTACCTATTTTCCCCCCTCCTTTGGATGTTGTCACTGATTCCTCGTCTTCATCCGTCTGTCCTATGGACCCTGGTCTCGTGTCTCTCACCCGGCTCCCGTGAAACACCTGCTCTTTATCGGGAGGCCCTGCGCTCCACCTCTCTCTCCTTTACTCTCTTCCATATCTTTCTCTCCATCTCTCTCTCCTTTACTCTCTTCCATATCTTTCTCTCCACCTCTCTCTCCTTTACTCTCTTCCATATCTTTCTCTCCATCTATCTCTCCTTTACTCTCTTCCATATCTTTCTCTCCACCTCTCTCTCCTTTACTCTCTTCCATATCTTTCTCTCCACCTCTCTCTCCTTTACTCTCTTCCATATCTTTCTCTCCATCTATCTCGAGTGCTGTCACTCTTCTCGTTACCTCTCTATTTCCATCGCTCCCCTCGCCCTCCGCCGCTCCCCATTCCTCCTCTTCACGTCCCATCTCTTCCTAAGTCCCATCTCATCCCCCCCTATCGATTTCCCACCTCTCACCTCTCACCTCTCTCTCTCCCTCCCTCCCCCAGGCTACCGCTGCTTCAAGGCGGTCATGTTCCTGACCGGCCTGATGTTCGGCTCTGTGGTCATCTTCATGCTGTGCTACAAGGAGCGCGTGCTGGACACCCAGCTGAGCGTGGAGGCGTCGGTGGGCATCGGCCTGGGTATCGGCACGCTGTGTGGCCTGGTCACTATGCTGGTGCGCAGCGTGGGCCTCTTCATGGTGGGCCTGCTGCTGGGCCTGCTGGTGGCCGTGGCCACGCTGGCCGGCATGGAGGAGCTGTCGGCCAGCCCGCCGCGCTCCGTGTGGGTGCCCCTGGGCGTGCTGCTGGGCCTGGGCATGCTGTTTGCCGTGCTCACGCTGCAGTGGCAGCGCCTCTTCACCACGCTCTCCACGGCCGCGTTCGGCGCCGCCGTCATCACCGTGGCGCTGGACTACTTCGTGGAGCTCTTTGCCCTGGTGCTCTACATGTACGAGCGGGTGAAGGCCGCGCCCACGCGCCCCGTCTGCTGGGTCACCTGGGTGGTGCTGGGCGTGTGGCCCGCCCTGGCCCTGCTGGGCGTGCTGATCCAGTGGAAGGTGACGGCCGAGGGCTACTCCCACACCAAAGGTGAGCCTCCGGGGGGCCGGGGAGGGGGGGTTGGTGATAGCGAGGGGTGGGTGGGTTGAACTGAATAGATAACAAGATGAGCGGCTGCTAGCTCAGAGAGACAGATTACAAAAGAGATAAAGAGATTACAGGGGCACGAAGGAGAGAGACACACACACACACACACACACACACACACACAGAGGTGAAGAGGGAGATGAGGTGACAGGAAGCTGAACAGTCGGCCCGGCCAGACCGAGAGGGAACCGATATGGAGCAGCTGGGGATTCTCTGCCCCAGGGTGAGCTGGGTAGTGTAGTGTAGAGCACAGCAGGGTAACAGATGGCCTTAGGACCTGGAGCAGACGGCCACTGCTGCCTCTGTATGTGTGGCGCGTCCGACTGCTCCGCTCCACTACGAGAGATGATTACATCCCGAGCTAGAGCCTGTGGAAGCTGCCTGGAACAGTCAGAGGGCAAGGCAAGACTTACTGGTGTGTGTGTGTGCGTGTGTGTGCGTGCGTCTACCATCCCCCGTCCTAACACGACCCCGCTGCCCCCCCAGTGATCATCAGCCGTCAGCAGCGGCGCGTGCAGCTGATGCGCATCCGGCAGAAGGAGGACCGGAGGGAGAGCAGCCGCAAGAAGAAGAAGAAGCAGCAGAGCCACGCCCACCAGGCCAAGCCGCTGAACCCCGAGCCCGCCTACCGCCGCAAGCCCAACCCCATCCGCCGCTTCGACGGCGACGTCCTCTCTCCGGTGAGTGTGTGTGTGTGTGTGTGTGTGTGTGTGTTGCCTTATGTCTTTGCCTCTCTGTTTCCTCTCTTTCCTCTCTTTCCGTTGTGGCATGGCGTGTTTGAATGGACCTTCATCTGTCACGCTCTCTCTTTGTCGCTCTCTCACCTCCTTATCTCTGACTTTGTACGCACAACGTGGCAAATTAACAAAGCAAAGAAAAAAATCATTTGAATGAAATGTGTTTTGGTGTGTCTGTGTGTCCTCCACCAGAGCTACATCCAGAGTTTCCGGGACAGGCAGGTGGAGGCGAGGCCCTACCAGGGCCGGCTGATTGGGGGCGGGCCTCATGCCCTGGTGGACGTGGACTATGACTGTGGCTCCACCACCCCCCTCACCTCCGCCGCCGGCCCACTGCTACGAGTCTAATACACACACACACACCCCCCTCACCTCCGCCGCCGGCCCACTGCTACGAGTCTAATACCCCCACACACCCCCCTCACCTCCGCCGCCGGCCCACTGCTACGAGTCTAATACCCCCACACACCCCCC
>JAVQIZ010109855.1:0-10556 GCA_036023535.2 Galaxias brevipinnis
GGGAGGGGGAGCGAGAGAGAGAGAGAGAGAGAGAGTGACGGGGGAGCGAGAGAGAGAGAGAGAGAGAGGGAAGGGGAGAGAGAGAGAGGGAAGGAGGGAGTGAGAGAGAGAGAGAGACAGACAGAGATAGAGAGCTAGAGAGAGAGAGAGAGACAGACAGAGAGAGAGAGCAGGAGAGAGAGAGAGGTTTATAGCTTAAGGTCACCTCTATAAGAGTGTTAATTCATTCCCCAGTGTGAACGCCACAAATCTAGTATCTTCATCGTTCAATCATACACACACACACACACACACACACACACACACACGCGCACACACGCACACACACACACAAACAAACACACACTCGTATACAATTCAATTAAAAAGGGGCTGGTTGCTGAAAGCTGACTGAGGCAGAAACAGAGGGCCCTTGGATCCAAGTTGATTTTATACACTGAATCTTTTGACACACACTCACACTCAAACTCACACTCACACGCTGACAAAAATAATAAAAAATGAATCAGCATCATAGCTACAACATTAGACTACATTATATCTACCAACATTGGGCCTATATTACATATGACATTATATCTACCAACATAACATACCATTATATTTAACAACATAACATACCATTATATCTACCAACATAACATACCATTATATCTACCAGCAGATTCATGTGCACGGTATAGGCTCAATTATTTGTAGAAAAAAATTTAGATGAAGGGGGTCCATTGATATGACTGGTGTAGAGTGTCCATAACTTTGTGCTACACCCCTGCACACACACACACACACACACACACACACTCCGAGCAGCTTGCATTTCCTTTAAGTCCTCTTGGGGGTTTCATCTCTGTGTGAGTCAGTGTGAGCGACTCAGGCTATTTGCTGCAAAGCGGGATGCGCGCGCACACACACACACACACACACACACGCGAACACGCAGACGCGCACACACACACAGACACGCACACACAGAGACACACACACACACACACATGGTCACGAGGCAGACAAAGACGTGAGGACACACAGTGGCAAATCAACGTCGCAGCTTGATCCACTCCACTGAGATGGTAGGAGAGAGAGAAAAGACTAGAGGCAGAAAAGGAGGGGGGATTAGAGAGAGGCTGAGTGGCAGACGGTACAGAGGGAGAGATAAAGAAGAGGGCGAGCCAAACGAGAGGACAGCGGTGAAGACTTTTTGTGTGAGAGACAAAACAGGCAAAAGAGAAAAAAGAGGCAAAGATTCACAAAGACAAGGGAAACAGGGGAGGACAACCCAGAGAGAGAGAGAGAGAAGAGGGAGTAGGAGAGAGAGAGAGGGAAAAGGGGAGAGAGAGCGAAAGGAAGGGAGAAAGAGAGAGAGAGACTGCTGTTGGCTCTGTCTAAACAGTCTAACGGTGTTCACTCTCTGCACCTCTCAGCAAACTCTGCATGAAATATGTGTCTATATATAAGTAGCCCATTCAGCATTGTGTGCGTGTGTGTGTGTGTGCGCGTGTGTTTGTGTGTGTGTGTGTGTGCGTGCGTGCGTGCGTGCGTGTGTGTGTGATAGAATGAGAAACAGAAAGGTATTAGTGTGTTTGTGAATGGGAGAATTCTATGGCTCCGAACAACAGATGGCCAAGGTACTGCTTGCAATTGCGTTGTACACTCATAATCAGTGCCAGATAATCACCGGGTCGAAAACGACATTTCAAAACATCTTAGTAAAATGTAGGTCCCATTGCAAGATCATTGCTCAGTATTATTTGTACATATCTGCTTATTTAGCCTATAAAGCGGTAATGAACAGGCATATTCTCTTGTTGAAATACTATTGTTTTCCCTGCCTCCCCCCATCGTTCTCACCAAATCAATCTTGCAAAAGTCAAAGCTCTCACCCAACAAACTTCTATAATTTATGATAGGATCTTTAGCTATGTAATTCCACACGACTTTTGGAAGTAGGCTAGCTGATCTGCTCATTTCTGCAGTCTGCTCTGCAAACTTAAACAAGACAATACATTGACCAATAAATACATCTTGTTTTCTTTACGAACTGATTTTGCATGCATGCTTGAATAACATCTGTGGTCACAAATACTGAACACATGCCACTTGCAATCTTTAAAGAAACCAAGGCTTTGTTAGACATTACAATCAGAACATGAAAGGAAAGGTCCAACTTTTTCTCATGACAATTGATAGGATCTCTTATCAAGCACATTGAGTTCTTTATTAGCAGAAGTATTTTAAATTTTAAACAAATTAATTACCTTGATACTTAAAATGACCCCGCAACATGAATGTAACAACTAGTTTGGCACATATAACATTCCCAGTGCATCACTTACATTCACAACCAATCGACAGCTAAAGTTTAAATTGAATGTGTTAGGCTATAGGCCTATGTAATCGTAGCCAAACTGACTGACATAACCATACATAGAACATAAAAAATATGTCTCGCCTTATGGATTTCAACCAGCGCGACTGAATTCTAAACCAAAACAAACTAGCTAGCAAGCTAATATAGTAATGCTTGCTACAGGCAGAGACGCATAATTTAAATTTCTACTGAAATAATCAACAGTTAATATTTTCCCGGACATGCTGTTAGGTCATAACAAAATTCTGAAAAACCAATGACCACATACACTGAGATTATGTCTCTCTCTATTGTTTTTCCGTCGCAAACCAAATGAAATTAGTCAGAAAGTGGAGAAAGATATCACTCTAACCGCTGTCCGGGCACAAGTGAAGTACTTCCAAGCATCAAATGTATCACATGCTTTGAGGGGGCGGATCTCTAATTTCCACGAAGCGATTGATCTGATATTTGGCTCACTGCTCAATGAAACCTCCTTCTATGTCCTGTGAAAAGCTACGCTATTTGGAAGCTAACTGTGAATTAGCAAGAGCTGTATAGATAGTAACACTTATATGTTGTGAAACTAAGTTCTACTCTTGAATGACTTAAAAGACTCATTTTATACGTTATATTTGTGTCGATTCAAACTGTTTAGAAACGCTACACAGCGCAACTTTCTACACCTCTGCGTGAATGTGCTGTCGTTGGTTACATTGGAGCTATTACGGTTGTCTAGCCTAGTATGTGTGAGTGTGTGTGTGTCTGTGTGTGTGTGTGTGTGTGTGTGTGTGTGTGTGTGTGTGTGTGTGTGAGAGAGAGAGTATTTCTGATGTATGTTTTCAGAGGTTCAGCAATGTACTGTATATGATGTACAGAGGGACTACAAGAACAGAAGGGGACTCCAAACAAGAGTCGGCCAACTGTGTGTGTGTGTGTGTGTGTGTGTGTGTGTGTGTGAGAGAGAGAGAGAGTGCAGGTGTGAGTGTGTGTCAATATGCTTAGAATTACACTAAATATTATATAGTTGCCTGATAGTAGTTTAACAGAGTCAATATGCTCAGTATAGAAATATACCAAATCTGTATATAGTTGCCTGTTGTAATAGTACCTACACTGTGTTACCTGTGTGTCTGTGTGTGTATGTGTTACCTGTGTGTGTGTTACCTGTGTGTGTGTTACCTGTGTGTGTTACCAGAGTGTGTGTGTGTGTGTTACCTGTTTGTGTGTTACCTGTGTGTGTTACCAGAGTGTGTGTGTGTGTTGTGTGTGTGTTACCTGTGTATGTGTTACCTGTGTGTGTGTGTGTGTGTTACCTGTATGTGTATGTGAGTGTGTGTGTGTGTGTGTGTGTGTGTGTGTGTGTGTGTTTTGTGTTACCTGTGCGCGGGGATCCTGCGCTCCCCGGCCACCAGGGTGACATCACAGAGCTGCCTGGTCCTCAGGTAGCCCTCCATCTTGCCGAAGGTGAGGTCGGCGTGGGACAGAGCGGTGAACACACACTCCTCGGGACACGCACACGGCTCCATCGACACGCATGAGGACAGCGTGGCGCTGCTCTGCGACGTCCTGCACACACACACACACACACACACACAAACACACACACACACACACACACACACACACACACACACAGAGACACACACACACACACAGGGAGAAAGAGACGTGGGAGAGAGGTTAGTGCATTTGTGACACAAATTTGTGATAGAGAGAGAGAGAGAGAGAGAAAGAGACAGAGAGAGAGAAAGAGAGAGAG
The DNA here is from genome assembly GCA_036023535.2 of Galaxias brevipinnis. Lineage (NCBI taxonomy): Eukaryota > Metazoa > Chordata > Actinopteri > Galaxiiformes > Galaxiidae > Galaxias > Galaxias brevipinnis. The sequence continues at coordinate 4,110 of JAVQIZ010109855.1, forward strand.
AGAGAGAGCAAAACAAAAGAGAGAATGAAGAGACAGACAGGCTCCACTGTTGTTTTCTTCTGTCAGTCATTCTCTAAATCTCTCTCTCTCACACACACACACACACACACACACACACACACACACACACTTTTCACTGGGGCTGTCTTTGCGTCGCTGACGGCAGGCCAAAGGAGCGCTGGGTAATTACTCTAGAGTAAATGGCCAGATAAATTTAGCCCCTACTTGAAATGGAGCCTGCCAATTAAAAAGTCTCTGGGAGCCCGCGCTCTCATTCCTTCCTCGTCCCTCCGCTCCTCTCCCCCATGAATGCCAGCTTCTCCACATTTATACACACAAAAGGGAGAAACCAAGAGGCGCTTTGAGCCGGAATGGCTCTGACGCCGCTCCAGCTACCCGCCTGTGTATTTTGAAGCCCACAGCATGTTGGCACTGTTTTCATATGTCTTATTATCTCACAGTGGAGGGGCTCGGCTCATCTTTGTGTGTGTGTGTGTGTGTGTGTGTGTCTGTCAGTGTGTGTGTGTGTGTGTGTGTGTGTGTGTGTGTGTGTGATAGAGATGGCAGAGAAGAGACAAAGGAGTGGGTGTGTACGTGAGTGTAATATGTGTGTACGTGAGTTGTGTGATGTTGTGTGCGTGTGACAGCGAAGGCAACAACGGGAAATTATAAAAAAACTAAGAGTGTGTGTGTGTTTGGACATGTAACCGTGGTGTGTGTGTGTGTGTGTGTGTGTGAGAAATCAGAAGTACGAGTGTCTCACCGCCCAGCAGGGGGAAAAAGACGCTCTTCACTTTAAACCATCGCACAACATGCCCCTCCTCTCTCTCACTCATTCAGCTCGTACACAGAGGGAAGGAGAGAGGGAGGAAGACTGACTGTTCAAAGAAGGTCAGGAATACAGGGAAACACTAGAAAAAAGAGGGGATGGACAGGGGGAAGGAAAAAGGAGGAAGGAAAAGAGGAGGAGAAAGAAGAGGATAGAGACAGAGAGGTAAAGAGACTGAGAGAAGCAGAGTCTGTGGTCATTTAAAGTGTCATCTAATTACTGACTGACTGACTGACTGACTGGCTGACTGGCTGACTGACAGGCATTTCATCTCAGAAGGAGCCCATGTTCCACACCCACTCCTGCACACTGTGTGAATCAGTTAGGAAAGACGGAATGACCAAACGGGGCATACTTTAAATGAAGAATATAATCTAAAACACACACACACACACACACACACACACATTCACCAACACACACACACATCCACACCCACACATACATCCACACCTCTGTATTAGCACACAAAACACTGCTGTCATAAAATACAAGGGGAGTCAGACTGATGTATATACTGCCCTGTGTGTGTCTGTGTGTGTGTGTGTGTGTGTGTGTGTGTGTGGAGCAGCTTGACTTTGACCGGTCGTCTCCGGAGTCTAATACATCAATGTCTGAGCTACAGACTACTACTACTACTACTGCTCCTCCTTTCCTCTCCTCTCCTCTCCTCTCCTCTCCTCTCCACCACCAATACAGTGCTTTACTTTCTCTTTCTATCCATTCTACCCCCTTCAATCCAGCCCTCCATCAACGTGTCAATTCCTTTGTTAGTCTTTTTTGTTCCCTTGTCTCTGTTCTCCTATTTTAACTCTGTTTCCATTCCCGTTCAAATCCTGACATGTTTAGCTCTGTTGAAACCCAACTATTCAAACCCTTTCCTCATTTCATTCCACTTCAAACAATCAATAATCAAACCCTATTCTAATTCTTTTGTAATTCTATTCAAACTATTCTAATTCTATTCTATTCTATCTCTATGCTATTTTAATTCTATTCCAATTCTATTCTATTCTTGTATTTCTATTGTCATTAGAAGCTCCTCTATTACACTAAGCTGGCGTTCACAGCTGCCTTCCCTTGTCTTTCCCAGCGTGCTGTGTCACAATGGGATCCAGACAGCTTTGTGCAATGTGTGATATGTGTGTGGGTGATGTGTGATGTGTGTATGTGTGTGTGTGTGATGTGTGTGTGTGTGTTTGTGTGATGTGTGTGTGTGTTTGTGTGTGTGTGTGTGTGTGTGTGATGTGTGTGTGTGTCTGTGTCTGTGTTAGGCATGCATAGACTCAAAATGTGTTCTTGTGTGTGTGGGTATTCATGCTGGAGTGTCAGTTGTGTGTCTGCGTGATGTGTGTGTGTGTGTGTGTGTGTGCTTGTGTGTGGTGTCTGTGTGGTGTGTGTGTGTGTATGTGTGGGGTGTCTGTGTGGTGTGTGTGGGTGTGGTGTCTGTGGTGTCTGTGGTGTGTGTGTGTGTGTGTGTGTATGTGTGTGTGTGTGTTTGTAGGGGAGTGGTGTGGCTAAACGCTGCCAGAGGAGGAGGCTTTGAAGTGGGAGAAAGCCGCCTTCCAGTCCCCCTAATTGAACCTGGCAGCGCCTCAACCGGGACAGTGTGTGTGTGCGTGTGTGCGTGTGTGTGCGTGTGCATGTGTGTGTGTAGCAAAAGAGTGCTGCATCCAGATTGTCGACGGGCCCACACTAAGGACAGCATACACACACACACACACACACACACACACACACACACACACACACACACACAGATCCCCGATGGCTTTGCTGTGTATTTACGTAGCTCCATTAGCCAGAGCAGCGCTCTGAGACAGGAGTGACTGTAGGCAGCATGCCATCAGCTAACTATTGAACATGTGTTCTCCCACACACTCCCTGATGAAGGAAGAAGAGATAAATAAAAGAGAAATGAAGGATAGAGCTGGGGACAGATGGAGGTGAGAGGGAGAGAGAGAGAAAGAGAGATGGAGAGAGAATATGAGAGCGAGAGAGAGAGAGAGAGAGAGAGAGGTGAGAGGGAGAGAGAAAGAAAGAGAGATGGAGAGAGAGAAAGAGAGAGGAGAGAGAGAAAATTAGAGAAAGAGAGAGAAGTTGAGAAAGAGAGAGAGGGAGGAGAGAAAGAGGGAAAAGGAGAAGGCGAAAGAGAGAGAGAGAAAGGGAGAAGGAGAGAAAGAGAACGAGGGAGTGGGATAACTGTAAGTGGGTGATTAGAAGAAGAGTGAGAACCGAGGAGCTCCAGACTGGAGATATTCTGGAATTCTGTCCGTGTCGCTCACCAGGCTTTCAGTTCAGGAACTCTGCCTCTCTTTAATCGGGAACATCATCCACAATAAGCCTTGGAATAATTCCCCCAAGGTAATGAAGCACTACAGAGGCCCATAAACAAACACACACACACAGGCACACACACGCCAACGAACACACACACAGGCACATACACGCCAACAAACACATTCACAAACACACACACACACACACACACAAACACAGACCATAAATACTGCACGCTGCTCTGCACATGCTCCTGACCGCCAAACCTCATCATGCCGTTGTTATGGCGATGGACCCTAATGCATGCCGCTGAGCAGAACACACACCACAACTATCACACCAAAGCTATCACAACACAGCTAATAGACACAGAGCTATCACACACAGCGATCACACCGGAAACGCACGGAGCTACTATGATGTTGGTACCAGACACAGATTCAAAAACAACACTTATTGGAACGCACTTCCCCCCTAAGCTTCTGTTTAACGAGGCTGGAACTTGTGGCCTACTGTGTATCTGTGTGTGTGTGTGTGTGTCTGTCTGTCTGTCTGTCTGTCTGTCTGTCTGTCTGTCTGTCTGTCTCTGTGTGTGTGTGTGTGTGTGGTGTTACTGTGCATCTGTTACAGATTGTGTGTATCTGTTACTTTATGTGTGTATGTCTGTTACTGTGTGTGTGTGTGTGTGTGTGTGTGTTATGAATCAATTATGGGCTATGATGTTTGTCTGGGGAGTTTAGAGAGCAAGTGAGTATAGCCTCACAAGGGGTTTTCAAATGAATGGTTAGACAGCTAACTACTACACACACACACACACACACACACACGTCGCTACTGTGACAAATCTACAAAATAACTGAGGGTACAAGGTCAGACATTGCAGTGTGAACGTGGGCAGGTACACACCCTGCACCAGACATGTGTGTGTGTGTGTGTGTGTGTGTGTGTGTGTGTCTGTGTGTGTGTGAGAGAGAGAGAGAGCGCCAGCGAGAGAAAAGAGAGAACTCTAACAAGATAGCCTGCTCTATTCCTCCATTGCTATGGTGGCAGCTAATGAAGAGTCTGTTAATTACTCTTAGTAGTGTTTGGTACAGGGAGTGGATACTGGAGGCTACAACCCCACCTAAACAGACGCAGGGCCAGGCTTTACTGACGTGCTGACGGGGGGGACCGAGCAGTGGATCAGAACGACCCTAACCCTAACCCTAACCCTGACCCTAACCCTGACCCTAACCCTAGCCCACCTAAACAGACACAGGGCCGGGCTTAGTGCTGACGTGGGGACCGAGCAGTGGATCAGAACAACCCTATCCCTAACCCTAACCCTAACCCTGACCCTGACCCTAACCCTAACCCTGACCCTGACCCTGACCCTAACCCTGACCCTAACCCTGACCCTAACCCTAACCCTAACCTATCTAAACAGACACAGGGCTCAATCATACCACACATGATCTTTTCTGGTCTTTCTCACGCCATCTTTTTTTACGCTAACTCTTTCACACTTTAAAAAGCCTTCATCTTTCTCTGACCACATCCATTCTTTCCCTTCCATCCCTCTACAAGTCTTCATCTCTTTCATCCTATTCTTTCACTCTCTCCCTTTTGTCTCTCTCTACTAGTCTCTCTCCCTTTTGTCTCTCTCTACTAGTCTCTCTGCCTTCTGTCTGCGTTCCTCTTAGACTCGTTATCTTCTCTGTAAGTCACACATCTCTTAAACGGCTTCCATTCTGTCTCTCCCTGAGCGGTTCTACTCACACCTTTCATTACCTTCCTGTCAAATCAGTCAACACTCTCTCTCTCTCTCTCTCTCTCACACACACACAAACACACAACAAGCAAATCGAGAGAGAAGGAAAGACTGAGCGAGTAAGTTTCCACCTGCACTGTGTGTGTGTGTGTGTGCGTGTGTGTGTGTGTGTGTGAGTGTGTGTGTGTGTTGGTAAGGCAATCAGTCAGACTCGCTGACAAATGGAAATGATGATGAAGGTAATGATGATAAGGATGGTGTCAAAACCATCCCACAGTAATGATGCCTCATCAAATACAGAGAAGGCTGTCATTTACAGAGAATTTTTGAAACGAAACGCAGTCAAGGGCTTAGATGATGCTATGACAACATGATTCAGGTCAACTGGAAATTACATTTACGCACCTGTCAGCCTCTTCAAATAAGGATAATTAGCACATTACAGTTTAATTTAGTCCCTATTTTAGCAGTGATAACAAATAAGATTTTAAAATTTAAAGTTTATTGATTTTGTAAATGTTACTTTCCTACCCCCCTATCCTTAACCCCAATCTCGAATGGTAAATTAAAAACAATAGATTACTGTATAGGCTTTTTAAACAACTTTAAAGATGGACACGCATTTTAAAACTGAAAATCAAAAAATATAATAGTAAAAAATTATAATAATAAAAAATACACGACTTAAAAACAGACTCTGTATGATAAAACTATACCTGCAGGAGCTCGAATCAGTTTCTGGTGGGTTATTATTCTCCTCAACCGTCCCAGATCTTCCTGCCTCCTCCTCAGCACCGTGACCGGAGGGCTCTAGTAACGGCTGTGTCACCGGACCCTCGCCGAAGGATTCCATTTTTGTAACCGGGCGAGACTGTGAGTGAGACAGCGGGGCTATCCAAGACATTGCCGCGGAGCTCCGACACTCCGGCTGGCTAAAGGAACGCGGACAAGAGCTCCCCGTTGCTGCTGACGCGGTGGCACCGGGAACACCACGACCCCCTACCGAATCCATTAACTTTCTGTTGTTGTTTGCATTACACAAATTCGAACTAGCGCTTCCGCTTGTTACGAGGCTGTTGTGACTACCACCGCTGATATTGACTGTGTTTGTATTCCCATTGCTACTACTACAACCACTCACAGAAGGTCTCTCTCCCGGGCTGTCACTCGTTCCCCTCCCTGTGCAAAAGTCTCCTAACGGCGTTGAGTGAGGGGCAGGGACCGCTGGGTGACTGAACCACCTCCATCGAATCCTCAAAATCTGCTTTACATCGAACTCCTTCCTGGAGGAAGTACTCGAGCCGCTGCTCGACATTCCAGGGCTCGAAACGGGAGAACAAATGGCGGGGAGCCTGTGTTGGTTCTACCTCGGGTTACTGTAAGGCTATACGTCTCTCTTGGCAACCGCACGCCAGCTAACTCTGCTACAAGGAGGAGCGAGGATTTGAGTATGGGATGAGAAAGAAAGAGGAGAAAAATAGAGATAGAGAGAGAGAGAGAGAGAGAGAGAGAGAGAGAGAGAGAGAGAGAGAGAGAGAGAGAGAGAGAGAGAGAGATACCAAAGAGAAAATTAAAAAAAGAAAACGGA
>JAVQIZ010109858.1:0-12760 GCA_036023535.2 Galaxias brevipinnis
ATGCAGACATGTCTGTAGTAGGACTACACTAACCAGCTACATGCAGACATGTCTGTAGTAGGACTACACTAACCAGCTACATGCAGACATGTCTGTATTAAGACTACACTAACCAGCTACATGCAGACATGTCTGTATTAAGACTACACTAACCAGCTACATGCAGACATGTCTGTAGTAGGACTACACTAACCAGCTACATGCAGACAGGTCTGTCCTTCCTGGGAGCCGCTGGGGTAAACATCAAAGACACAGCGGTAGCAGCCTTCGTCGTTGGGCTCCGCCCTCCGGATGACGATGGTGCTGAGGTCCGGGCTGGGGGATGGGGTCAGCGCCACGTCGACCCGCTGGAAGGTGATTCTAGCAGGATGGCCCGGCTCGTACGCCAGGATCACCTGGAGGGGCACCGACCCAGGATTAAATGGAAATATACTGTAACAGCCAACAGAGCCAGGGTTAATTACACATATACTGTAACAGCAAACAGAGCCAGCGTTAATTACACATATACTGTAACAGCAAACAGACCCAGGATTAAACAGAAATATACTGTAACAGCCAACAGAGCCAGGGTTAATTACACATATACTGTAACAGCCAACAGAGCCAGGGTAAAATACACATATACTGTAACAGATAACAGACCCAGGATTAAATACACATATACTGTAACAGTATATTTTGTTAAATAGTCATGTCTAAATAGTTGACTGTTATTTTTTCCTTGTATCTTTTTATTATTTTCCCAAACGACAACAAATTGTGAGTTTGTTGTTTTTTAAAATGTGAAGCCCTTAATTAACTGACTTTACCTGCTCGTCTTTGTCGAGCCAGCGCACCTGTCTGACCCTGTCCTCTGTTTCCACGGTAACGTTGCAGCTGAGCGTGAAGGGGAGGCCAGCGACTGCAGTCAGACTGGCCGAGGTCATGACCTCGCCTGGCAAGACAGTCTCCACCAATCAGAATAGATTTTTTGTTGCTACAGATGGATCATAACTACACATAGCACGTATAGGCTTCATACAACTACCGCATATTAAAAATGGTTTATTGCACAACACCCGCCATTTTATTTATTCCAACATTAAACAAATGCATTAAAGAAATGATAGATTGAGTTCAATCTGTTTTGTTTACAAATGATCCATCCGTGTCTTAATAATAATAATTGAATAATTCAACAGTGGTTTGTTGTGAGAATAGGCACCTTTTATGGTGGAGACGGCCATCACGCATAGCAACAGAGCCAGAGGCTGGTCCCAGGAACACAGAGACAGAACGGAGACACCCATCACAGAGATGTCTGTCTGTCTCTCTGTCAGTCTCTCTCTGTCTGTCTGTCTGTCTCTCTCTCTCTCTCTCTCTCTCTCTCTGTCTCACTGTCTGTCAGTTTCTCAGTCTCTCTCTGTCTGTCTTTCAGTCCGTCAGTTTCTCAGTCTCTCTCTGTCAGTCTCTCAGTCCGTCTGTTGTAGTCTCTCGGTCAGTCTGTCGGTCAGAGGGGGGTCCCAGCCTGAACCAGCTGGCATCCAGGATACAGCTGAAGACACTGACACAGATCAAATAAAGGAAAGGAGAAACAGGTAGAGCAGATTAGAGAATGATATTCATCCCACAGCAGTTAATAACAATAGTCTGTGTTCAAGTTTATTGGCGTCCTTCCATATCTCTAGACCGTTCACCCTGGCTCTTACTGTAATAAATCAGGTGTGAGTGAGTGACTGAGTGAGAGAGCTATCTGAGATCAGCTGGGCTTGACTTTGCAAGGGCCAACTAAACAAATCAATAACAAAGTGGATCTGCAGTGACGTTATTTAAAACCCATCCCGTCAAAATAAACATCTATGCGACCTCACAGAGATTACAGCGACTCTTAAGAACAGGAACTATACACTGCCTAAAAGCTGAGATTACCATAAGAATACGACTTGTCATCAACAACAGTGTAGCTACCACAACAACAACAATAACAACAACAACGCAGCCGATTCATCAGACTGAATAGTCACTATTCTAAATGTCACTCTCCTGCCTACTCAGACTGAAATCACCTAGCACAACCATTTAACAACAGCTAACACGATCATCTAACAACCGCTCCACTGGGCGTACAGCTTTCATGTCTAGACGACCCTAAACCCAGACGATTTCAACACACAATTAACGCAACACCAGAATAAAGGATCAGGGCTGATGAATCAGCAATGCCCTCTGAAATCGGAATGTTTGATTCAGATATCTGAATGATTCTAGAATGAATGTTAGGTTCAGAAATCTGGACGATTCTAGAATTAATGTTTGATTCAGAAATCTGAATAATTCTAGAATTAATGTTTGCACAGGAAGAACCGTTAAGCCTTAAGAACTTCAGTAAACCTAAGGATTTAAAAAAAAAAAAGTATGTATACAAATAGAAAAGACCAAATAGAACAGACTACACATTTTGATGTGAAAGCTTAATGTAGAAAACCAGGGGTTGGAATTCTATGATAGGAGTATCAGTAGCTCCAACCCAGCGGTGGACAGGCTTCATAAAATATAAAGGCACCCAGTAAAACTGTGTGGTGCAGCTCCTGTGTGCGCGCTGCCTTGTTCAGGCTCAGTGGGATGTCAAACCGAACAGGAAAACAGCAGGAACCTACATTCTGAGCTTTACACCTGGCCGCCAGTCTGAAACCTGCTTACACTGAACCCTGATCAGAAAGGGAGCGGGTCAAAGGAGTTACCATGGTACAGTAAAAAACAAAACAAAACAAAACAAAAATAAATAAATAGAAAAGCTGAATGAATGAAGGACAGAAAGGGAAACTGTAAGAACCACGAGCCAGACTGAAACCTTTAAGAGGCGTTTCATTGGCTTTTTAACGACGCCTCACATCTGGATCCAAACAAGCCGTCTGCCTCTCCACAGGTCTGTTTCCACTAAAACAGGTTAAAAAAGGCTGTGATGTCCGCTCCTGTGTAAAGCTCCTGTTTCCACTAAAACAGGTTAAAAAAGGCTGTGATGTCCGCTCCTGTGTAAAGCTCCGGTTTCCATTAAAACAGGTTAAAAAAGGCTGTGATGTTGACTCCTTTGTATAGCTCCTGTCCCCACTAAAACAGGTAGCCTGTGATGTCGGCTCCAGTGTCTCTGTTTACACTAACACAATAAAAAAACACATTTAAAAAAAAAGATTCCACACTGTGTATAACTACGTTTCCACTTCCACATGTACAGAAAAAAAGCATGTGATGTCAACTCGTGTGTGTCTGAATCCACTAACACAGTACAGAAAAGTAACCTGTGATGTCCGCTCCAGTGTACAGCTCCCGTCTCCAATTACACAGGTAGAAACAAAGACACCTGTGATGTCTGCAAACTAAGAGACACTACAAAACCTTTCCTGTGGGCTTACTTTGCTAATCACAGTGGAAGTACTGCAATCAATCAATTGGGGACTTGTTTTGATTTGTTTGGTCTGATCACCTCCTGTTAGTCACATGTGTAAATGATGACGTTAGATTCCTTTGGTCTGATCACCTACTGTTAATTACATGTGTAAATGATATTTTGATTCGTCAGGTCTGATCACCTACTGTTAATTATATGTGTAAATGATAATGTTAGTCTGAGCCTGTCTTGCTGAGTGGTCTAATGCCATGGGTCTCCATACACTTGTAAAGTTGGCCCTGTTCATGCACCGTTGAAAAACCTTCTATTTCCACGCTGATGTGTTTTTTTTTTTTTATAATAATAAAACTGTACAGGTGATTGGCAGGTGAGATTAATGGCTCCAGAAAAGGTATTTGAGTTTCTTTTTCTAGCAAAGGTGTGTTCCTTAGACCTGCATGGTAAAGTTAGGAGCAGGTCTGACTCTGCATTGGACCCCGTTGTAGCCTATCCATTTGACAATATTTTTGGTTCTCTGTCAGTTAAATGGCATATTGCTACGAATTGTTGTAGTAAATATTGCGGTTGTAGAGCGCTGATCAAAAATAAACAGACTAATAAAACACTTTGTCATAAATCCTGCCGTTTAAGTAGTTTAGGGTAAATACCAATCAAATTAAGTTTGGCCACACGTTTGACATTTACTTAGTCCCTGTCATAGACGCCACAAGGACTTTAATGAACACTACGTAACTTGTTTAAAATCAATGCAAAAAAAACCCACTTTAGCATTTAACAAAAATACTTGACGTAGTCTATTCGAGACTGCAACTCATCACACAAATATGAATGTCAAAAAAATCGTAGCAAATTAGCCTACCTTGGGATTTGGGCTTCAAAACAGGTTCAAGTAACACTCAGAATGGTATGGGACCCCAAAGCCAACCGAGTCCATTTAACTCTGCGGGAGTACAGAGCTGAAACGCTTGGTACAGTTCTAAATTGTGCCGAATTTGTCCTGTGTAAAATCAGCCACTTCACCAGACCGAGAAAATTGCTGCTCGCACAAAATAATAGCTTTGCGTCGCCATCTAGTGGCACTTCTTTATGCTTGTGAAAAAAACAATGCTGACGTTACGCATTTAATTAACCCTCCTTTTATCTTTGGGGTCAATTTAACCCCATTGTGTTTGACGTCCCTATTGGCATAATTTGCTCTGCTTCATATTTAATGACTTTTCCTAATTTAATGGAGACAACTGGTTAAACGTCAAATTGACATGATAATGTTTTCAATGTCATGTACACATGTTGTACACATCGGTGTTCTTCGGGGTCAATTTGACCCCACGCTGTTTCAGCTGCATAAAAAAAATAAAAAAAATCAGAATTCAGGCAGATTGATCTGGTGGTTGTGGCTGATACTTGAGTCACCATCAAAAACAATTTTATAATCTTCAACATACTTCCCTTTGCTTTAGGTCCCCGACCTAACTTAACCATGCATTCGGTATGACGAGAACTCCTTAGTTCAAACCACATTTGAGAGGAAAACACATAAGTCCTACAACAACTTTAACATTGTATAAGTGGGGCTGGGGGGGGTGATGTTCAATTTAATGGTAGATTTATGTAGTCCACAAAGAGACACAAAGTATCTGACAAATAAACTTGGTCAACAATTTCAATGAGCGTAACTTTCTGAAGGCTTTAATTACTGTGGTCAAATTGACCCCAGTAGGATGTTACTAAACTAGAAGACAACAAGAGGATTAAAACTCCCGAGCATTCGGTTATTTACAATAAACAAAGCAACAGCATTTTTGTTTTGTTTTGTTAAACATCTCTCAAAAAAGGTGCTGGTTGATCTTTTACAGGAAGGACGTACTGATGAATGCTGAAATCCTCAGAGGAGACAGGACAGGTCGAGGTACACATAAATCAGAACTCAATCTTCCAGAGGGTGTATGCCATTAAAACTGTCATCCAGTGAGGCTGAGCTTCTCAGAGAAGCAACGCTGTGAGAGCTGTTTAAAGGCACCCTGGAAGGACACAAACGACGGACTTTATACAAACTAATTCTATTCAATATCTAGTTGCTAATATCAAATATAGAACACACTTTATTGGGCAAGAAGCATTGGGAATTCTTATTTTGAATAATAAGATCACAAATGACAAAGTAACGACATTTTAAGGATGTCGTTTAAAAATGTAATAAGACTAAATCAGGGGGAAGAAGAGCCTAGGTAGAAAAGATTACCATTATCCAAGATAAAATGAGATGACGTTCACCTTGTTTCATTTGATGTGTGAACGTTTCTCTGTGAGTGAGGAGTACGCCGAACAGCTGACTGTGGTGTCAACAACCTGTGAGGTAAAATTAAAAAGTTTAAAATTTCAATGAGATTCAGAAATTGTCTAAAAATCCCTGTTAAAGCTATAGTTCACCCATTTTTGATCTTTTGATATGTTTTAATCAGATACCAATGTTGTATTTTAAACATTGTATGTAATTTAGCATTTCACAATCAAACAGTAGAATGTCAACCGACTTGAGAAAATGACTCTCTATTGCGTCATCAGGGGTCCCTCCTGATTATTTTAAATCTACTGCCGCTTTCAGCCAAGGGGAGAGCATTTGCTGGTTCCAAGTTTGATTCACACAATGATCTATGGGCATTGTGGTGTACAATGAAATTACAATTTTTGAGAATTCTTATTCTGAATGATAAGACCACATATGATAAAGTACCGACACTTAAAAAGGTGTAATTTCAACATGTACTAAGACTAAATCAGGGGAAGTAGAACCCAAGTAGAAAAGATGGGCATTATCCAAGATAAAATGAGGTGATGCTCACCTTGTTTCATTTGACGTGTGAACGTTTCTCTGTGAGTGAGGAGTACGCCGGAGAGGTGACAATGATGTCAACAACCTGAGAGGAAAAATGAAAGAGTTTAAAATTTCAATGAGATTCAGAAATTGTCTAAAAATCCCTGTTTATGATAAAATATCTACATAATTTAGTGAAGGACAGATATGTTCAGTCTAGAGTCTTACTCTCTGATAGGAGTCTTTGGTGGAGACCCGGTCCCTCTCTTTTCAGCATCCACTGGTTTCTTTGAACGGCTTCTGCTCATGAAACAAGCAATAAACGTAAGCCAAAAATGTATCATTTTAAATCATTAATAATAAATTAATTAATTAATTCATAAATCTAAATCAGAGCATACCTTCTATGTCTGCTTAAAAAAATCTGTACTCCTCCACCAATGATTAACAACACTGCTCCACAGACTGCTGCTATGACAACCAATCCTGAGTCCTCCACAGTCTCCTTGTCATCTGGGGATGAGAGCGTGAACTGCAGGCTTAAAGGTAAACTCACGGACAAGATATTTTGCTGACCTATCCATGAAACCAGTGGGAGTGAAAAAAAGTGTATCATGGTCAGTGTGATGTAAACAATTAGCCTGTACTCACCACCAAGGAAAGCTGCATCTTTGAATGTAATCACCGTGACAACCTCCTTGGCAACAGTCTGAGAAAACAGTGATGCCACACACCTGACCAGCATGTTTCCATGGAAACCGCGTCCTGCCACTGTGACAGTTGAGGTGACCGTGACAGTCCCGTTGCCGTTGGTTACTCTGGAGAGAGTTTCATTAGAGGGAGAGACATTTGCTGGAACATCCCATAATACTGTTGGAGCTGGTCGGCCAGTGGCAGAGCAGGACACGGTTGACCTCTGTTGACCTCCATCTGACCCCTGGTGACCTTTAGGGTACCTCTCTGTCGGATTTTCAGAAGCTGTGCGACTTGTGTTGTTTTCTGAGACATGTATGGAAGGTTTGTACAGCTCTGTGAGAAAAAGGACAAATGTACATTTCAGTTAATTATGTGACATCATGGATTGTGGCTAAAGTGTCCTATGTGGTGATAAGCTGTCTCTAGACAGCTACATAACCTCCATCCCAGTCATTTCTCAACGTCTTCTCTGTGAAAAGAAACAAAGCATTGAGCTCACAATATCAGTAATCTGTGAGAGCTCAGACTGAGATTTAATGCAGGGCTCCATAAATCTGCACTATAGAGTGGAGTAGGTGTCTAGTGGGGGGGTGGGGGGGTTCCTTCACATGTGGTGGCCGCGTGGAAGACTGGCTTACTGCTCAGTTACTTTAAGATAGTTTGTTTTGCTAAGTCTAAACGGGGATGTAGTTAATTAAATTATAATCCTGAATTAATCATAGTAATTTGTTTAATGTGTAACAATAAAGGTGAAGAAAAAAAAAACTGTTTTCCTTGCATGATTAATACAGCAGTGGGACTAGACTCATCTTTTATAATATAAGTTATCATTTCGTTATTACAGAATAACAAATCACCGTAGACTCTGAGACAGGTGTTTCCAGTGATAGCTCCTTCAGGGAAGGCGTTGAACAGACACCTGTAACACGACTCGTCCTCCCTGCTCACTCTCCTGATGACGATAGAACAGTTCTGCAGCCCCGCTTCTTCAAACTGCACGTTCTTCAGAAAAGGAGTGTTGATCTTTGGGCCAAAGCGCTTGTTGTAGGTGGCAACATTCTCCGTTCCGACGTGCGAGACTTTGTGCCAGGTAACTTGCAGGATGTCTTTGGAGTGCATCAGTTGGCAGTTGATGTGAGCATCTTCTCCCAGAGTGACGGTAACTATACTCTGTGTTTTTATCAACTCTGTCAGGCCTGCAGAGACACAATCCACATTAGAAACGAAACTATGGTCATAGCAGACTGAAGAAAGCCACACTACAAGTACAACCTTGATGTTTATTTGAAGTGTAAACGGGCAGCCTATGATCAGTTTATGGATCAACTAAGCCATAGTACAGTACAGTCAGTCAGTATTTGCATGGCACCGTTGTGTATTACCACTGCAATACAAACTAACTTTGAGATAAGCTTCAAGTAAACAAGTGCAATTAAAAATAAAATAGTCTGAAAACCATAGTGATAGAGTTCTCTGTATGGAAATTAGTTTTTTCTGAAATCTCAACCTTTTTCTAGGTGAGTAAAATAACAGACTTCCTTGAAGGGGTTGAATTCAGTAGGCTTAGCATGTTGAGTTAATAGGATAGCTATATTTAGTACATTAAAACACTTTGAACAATCTGTGATGTATCTTTAAAAAGACCCATAATGATATATATGTTACTTACCTTTAGGTAAATAGAAAAAAGTTAATAGAGGGAACAGCATGAGTGAACAAGCCATGGCCGTTTGTTCGATAGGTGCAGGTTACACAGATAGACTTTAGACTGAGAGAATTTGAATTTGGCAGACAAACTGCTAGTAGCCAATCCAGGGTGTCAGCAGTAACTCCTCCTTTGTTTCTCCTCTTACATCGAAAGTGAAAGTCAACCAGGCCCGGCGCGTTTCTGAGTTAAGCGCAGTACATTCTTATAAAACTATGTATAATTACTTCCAATACAGTGTTGCGTCAATAAGGTTGGATTTTGCGGTCTTGCTGTCTGCGAAATGTATTTCATTCCCCTTTAAATAGAGGTGTTCAGCACTATATCACGTATATGATTATAAACACTCCAACTACTACAAAAACAATGAATACTGCTTGCTGAATGTAAGTAGCTAGTGTTACTGTTTGAAATTAATTATATAACAAAAAACTAACTAGATCCTGGATGAGATTGAGAAGTCACTATATAGGCTTCTGTATTGTATATTCATAGTTCCAAACATTACCTATTGTGTGGAGGTATGGGGAAACACTTACAAAACCAGCACTAATCCAATGCTCATGCTACAGAAGAGAGCAATAGAAGAGAGCGTTTGTCTGTTTCATTGTTTGATACCTTCACCAGTGAATTAGAGCTTATCTCTTGTGAACTGGTTGAAGCTTATATACCGCCTATAGTTGAATAAGTTTCAATATACTTTTAAATTAGATGCCTTAATCTTACTGGGCAAATTCTAAGAAATAAAAATGTAGGTTGAGGTCTGTGCATGTTTAAAATAATGTCGCCAACAACATTATCTGTAGAATGTATAGGAAATACTGATTACGCTGTTTTAGTATGTTTGTTTGGGATACAGTATAATATTTATGATTATGTTTTTATGAGTGTGATTGTGCTTTGTAAAGGGCACCACTGAAAATGAGACCTGGGTCTCAATAGGCTTCCCTGTATAAATAAATGAAAAATAAATAAAAAAAACCTATAGAAACTGCTTTGCCATTCACCTGGTTTCCCTGATCTGTTCAATACATAAACTAAAGTAGTAACCAAAGTCTTGATGTAGTGGCTATCATAACTAGGGTCTATATATTTTTTCATATCATTGAATGACGGGATATTTTGTGTAATATATTGCAATACTATGGGGCTGTGCCATGTTTTCTCATTTTCTGAAGGTGTTTTTTTTTTTCAATTCTAGGGGTGTTTGAGGGAGGGAATTATTGCACTATTAAGGAGAGATTTATAATTCATCCTGATTAAATATTATTCATCATAAAATCAGTAAAACATGCATCATGTCCAATCAATATGTAGCCTACAAATATGCATGCTTGGCAAGTACAATCGAAGTAATTCATCAACACCAAGATTTCTGTCAAAAAATCGGCAAATAATTCAGGAGTACTTTAAAACTGTATTCTTCGTATAATATAATTTTCACATTTTAAATAGAATTTAAAATCACTACAATTATAATTTTTATTAAACCATTGGAACATGTAAATAATTTTTAATACAAAGACTGGGATAAATAAATTAATAAATAATAAACATTCTCTATATTAAACTCTGACGTTCCTGTTGTGGCAGATTGTGAACACTAGATGACCCCCTTTGATTAAGGAGTGCCTGGTCGCTCTGAAGTTTCCAAGTAATCACTATAACTTTGTCATAGATAAAAACAAAACAAAAACACTCTAAATAAGTAAAAACTAAAGTGCCAGTGCAAGTGAATGAAAGTTAACAAAAACTCCATATTGAACAGGGGATTTCTCTCTCTCTCAAATAATTATGTTTAAACATGTAGCTGAAATGAACATCATATTTTTATGACCTTTTTCCCTACGTATTTCTGACTTTAAGAAGGCTTAATAAGGGATGAATCATACCATGTTGTCTGGGTCACAGCACCATAGCATCCCACCGGACAGCAAACCTTGTGTCCTGTGTCAATATTGACCATCACAAGGTTGCTATGGTGCCAGTAGACCATCTGTTGCCGTTTCCATAGTAATGAAACTGAAAGCATCCTGTCCTTATAGGGATGTGATGACATAGTGGTTTATCAATAGTTTCTCTAGGGAAACAGAAACGCTTCACTCCTCACTGCGTCTATGAAAGCTGTGTGACTGACAGGGCTGTTGTCTTTCAAATGAAGCGGTACAGAGGTAGATTTCAGTTGAAATGGTATCCCGATCATGCAAGAAATGTAATGCCAATATTCCCTTATCATTTCAACATGCAGGGAGGGGTTGGCTTAAACTACTAGTGGTATGTGTGTAGTTTGTATGTATGTGTGTGCAGTTTGTATGTATGTGTGTGTAGTTTGTACGCGTGTGTGTCTGTGTGTTTGTGCGTGCATGTGTTCTTTAGAAACTAATGCATATGTTCAGACTTTGCAAGTCAGAGTGATTTGTTCTTTATAACGACTAAAAGATTCATCGACTGCCTGCCCCTGGTTATAACATCTAATATCTGTTTGCATTGCTGGTGCTGATTATAGAGCCGTGGTCAGACTCAGACTGACGAGGGATTTAACTGCTTCCTGGTTTCAAGCCGTGTCTCAGTGCTTTCATTTCTTACTCCACCTTTGAATTGATCAGAATAGAGTAGGGTGGGAGTAGCAGTAGAGCAGAAGAGAAGTAGAGTAGAATATAGTAGAGTAGCGAAGGAGTAGAGTAGGAGTAGAGTATAGCAGAGCAGAGTAGAGTAGGGCATAGCAGAGAACAGCAGAGCAGAGTAGAAGAAAATGTAGATTGAAAAATAAAAAATAAAAGGTTTTAACATATTTTACAGCCATACAGGTAATATGTTCATTATGCTAGCATGAAAGCTTTCATAATAAATATTAATAATGTCTCACCTTTATAATATATATATATATATATATATATATATATATATATATATATATACAGTTTAATAATGTCTCACCTTTCCTACGGTTCCACCAGGCACCAGCCATGCAAATGCAGAAAGAGCAAATGCAGAGGGAGACAGCAGCACCCACAATCCCCGCCCGCGACGAAGCTGTAAAATGAGAACCCAGAATTGATTGACCACTAGAATGACAGCAATGTTCATTTAACCCCCACCGGGGAATATTTTTTGTGTCTAAAGTTCCTCCTTGACCTTTTTTTATCTTCACACCTCTCCACCCCCATTTTGTTCTTTCCCTCGAAAATTGTTTCCCCTGAAGAACAGGAACTAAAGAAATTAAATACAATATGTGCTTTGCAATTTCCCTGTTCTCTTTACATGCGAACTGTTTAGTCAGTTCCTCAATCGTCACAGAGGTATTGTCCAGGGGATCCCCTGCGGCAGAACTGTGGCTGCTGTCATAGTTGTTGTTATTGTTTGTGACTGATTAAGAACCTAACTGATGCAGTCACAGTCCTGTGACTGTGATTCAGCAGATTCGGTACTGAATGACATTCAGTTTGGTTTGTTTTGGTTAGCCTGGAATTTTTGCCAGTGGGCTGACTGACAGTAAGCTATGTATATTAGCATTAGGCTAGTGATGCGTGAGGTGTATGCTGCTCAAAGTAACCCTTACCAAAAAGAAGTTTATTCAAGTGTGCTATTAGTAAACTTATTTTAAACTAAAAATAAGAGAGTATGATTTCAGTTTACTTTTATATACTTATCAGAGTTTATACTTAACAAAATTATACTTAAGTATACTTGGCTTAGTATACAGAAAAGTCTAAGTATATTTGGGCATATATTTTGCTTACATTTCTGAGAGCCTCTTGCATGACACAAATTTTAATATCAACCTACACTAAATACCACGTTTGTGCTGCGTGTTTGTTGTGTTTTGTTTTGAACTGGGATGTTGATTGGGGTTGTTATTTTCTTATATTTTGGCATTCATTTATTTGAACATTTTGATTTATAAAGAAAACAAATATGTTCTTAAGCCTATAAGTACACATGTCTTGTGAATTTTTTTAGTCCACTGGTAGTGTACATGATAAGTACATGTACCTGACAAGTCTACTTGAAGTACATAGGTATATTTCATAAAAAAGAATACCTAAATAGAAACCTAAAGTGCGATTTTGGTGCCGATACCGATATTGGAGATTAAAATTAAATCTATATCATATTGGCTGATATTCACTCAAAGAAAATTGTGACAAAGATATGT
>JAVQIZ010109872.1:0-10349 GCA_036023535.2 Galaxias brevipinnis
GGGGGGGGGGGGGTGTGAAGGGGGCGATGGGGGGGGGATGGGGGGGGAGATGAGGGGGGGAGTTGTGAGGGGGCGACAGGGGGAGGAGTCGAGAGGGGTAGGCGTGACGGGGGAGACAGGCGGAGACGGGGGGGGAGACAGGAGGGGGAGAGGTGAGGAGTTTCCAATGAATGGACAATAATCAAGACAAGGGGACAGTAAAAATGATGTGCCCTTTTAGCGACGCTCTATTAGCCTGCTGTATTATATCCCTGACCTCCTAAAGCCCCTTTCCTGTTTCCTGGCCACCCAAAAACCCTTTCCTGTTTCCTGGCCACCCAAAAACCCTTTCCTGTTACCTGGCCAGCTGAGAGCCGGTGGTTCTGCGGTAGCTGATGAACACGTCCGGTCCAGGAGGCTGGGCATCCAGTTGGCATGGCCTGTGGGGTCTGCGGCTAGCGGACAGCATCCTGGCCCGGTGGACTCCGTTCAACACGTTGCAGTCGGACTGGAGCTGCTGGTCCGTAAGGCACTGGACGTTGTGGCGGTCCACTCCGGACTGAACTAGGCCATAGGTGTACTGACGGAACCGCGGGTCCACGTCAGCCAGCCAGTCGGCCATGTTGTTGGGGTCGCAGGTGGAGTAGTTTGCGTACGTCTTGAGCACACGCAGGTCTCTAAGGAACCTGAAGAACCACATCACATTAGAATCACAACCTCCAAATTCAGTGTTTTTAAGTATATGTGTGTGTATATGTTTACTCAGTATGTGGACATGTTACTATATACTGCATATACATATAGGGACTCTCTTAAGGTATGGGCTCTGGTTTGTGTTGACCTTTTGCGGGTGAGTCCTGCTGTCATGCCCAGGTCTGTGCTCAGATCCTCGTCTGCGATGTTCAGGAGGAGGTCTCCATCCACCTGCAGCTCCTAGGACACACACACACACACACACACACACACACAGAGAGAGAGAGACAATCCAGGGAGTGGGAAGAGATGGGTGGATTTTTTGTTTTGTGTTGTTTGTTTTTTTGAACAGTGCTACATGTGTTAACACACACACATCAGTGGGTTACACTCTCCACAAAAAGGAAATAGGATTTAAACGTTAGAATTGTCTGCAATGCTACACAGGTGTATGTTGTCCATAAAGGAATAGTGTAGTGACTCTCCCTGACTTTCTCAAACCCCCCACCTGGAAACGGTCACAGTAGGCGCTGAAGCCGATCTGCTGGAGCCACAGCTGCACCTCCCCGGACTTCCAGTTTGGCACGGAGGACAGGATCCGCCTGGGCACCTCCTCGCCCATCATAGCCAGGGCCCGCTTGGCGAGGGAGCACGTTGTCCCGTTACTGGAGTACATGACGATCCTCTTCAGGCTCTGCACTGCACCAATCTCCTGGAATATCTTTAAAAAAAACAGGATAGAATAAGTGTGATTCAACTACAAGTCACAAACCTTTATGATTCTAACTGTACAATGTAGTTTTATAGACACACTCAAAAGGGCATATTACTTTGTTTCTGTACCGTTAATATTAATAATACCTTTATTTGTAGAGCACTTTTCTTAGCTGAGTAACAAGTTTACGGCAATAAGGCAGTTTGAACAACAATATCAAAAACAAAATAAACCCAAAAACACAACATTACTTTGGTGTTGCGCTAAAATAAACAGAAAAACACAACGTTACTTTGGTGTTGCGCTGGCGTGACTTGATGCTGGTCTCCACACACAGATAGAAGGCAGCGATGCACTTCCCCTCCAGCCTGGTGCCGTCCAGCAGAGGCAGGAGGTGCTGCAGGTCGGCCGCAGTCCTCCCCTGCATGCTGTCCGCCCGGTCCAGCAGGTTCCGGGCAAACTCGTCGGGGTCCAGCGAGGCGATGAACGGCTCCACCAGCTCCAGAGTCCCAGAATCCACCACTTCCTTCTCGATCTCCTTATTGGCCGCTAGCACGGCCACGGCCAGGCACGCGTGGAAGCGAATGAGCTCGTCCTCTTTGGAGAAGGCCAGGGGGAAGAGCCACTCGGCGGCCCGCTTCTCGATCATGGAGCGCTGGCAGCGGTGGCCCCCGTACATGGCGCAGTTAGCCAGGGCCACGGCGCAGTGCCGTAACACAGTGGGGTCGGTGCCACGACACCAGAACAGCAGGGCGTCCAGGGCACCGTTGGAGATGAGCTGGACCGACGTCTCCTCCGTGTGTTTGAACATGTGCTCCAGGATGCCCGACACGCTGCGGGCCAGCTGGGCGTCCTCTTGTTTCTTTGTCAGGTTGAGGATCACCCCGAGCCCCATACGTGCCACATACTCTCTGTAGGAGAGAGAGAGAGAGAGAAAGAGAGAGAGAGGGATAACCTTTTAAGAAAGACCCAAACACGATTGTACAAATTACTACTGCATTAGTGTTTGTAAACTTAACACACTTAGGAAATAGTTCATGATGAAATTATGAAATAACGTTTAAGGGGTTCAGATGGGCCTAAGCATATAAATAAATGTCACCAGCCTTTTTTACTGGGTTATGTTTCTGTTCAATATGGTCTCACTGTAGGATAAAAAAACATTACCTTTTTAAGGAACACATATTTTATGAAACTCGTTATTATTGTATATGTGTGTTAGACAAACGATGGTTATGAAATAGCAAATGAGCAACACGTTGTATAGGATTAAGATGGCCCAAAAGGCCTATACTCCATGGATATGTCAACCCTAGAGGCCTTGTACGCACCGGTTCTCTGACACCAATATCTGCTCCAATAGCTTTGCTGATTCGTAAGTGATCTCCACAGCAGGTGTCTCTAGAAGCTGAAGGAGCAGCTCCAGTCCACCATCCAGCCGTATTCTGATGCATATCTCCTCGGCAACCTGACGACCCACTGCGGGTAAGACCCAAGCCTCCTCCACCAGCTGAAATATCTCTCCAATGGCTCTGCGAGTCTCTTCCAAGTCAGAGGTGTCTTTGGATGACCTAAGTGTTTTTATAGCGGAGCGCAGCGCCGGGAGTGACGTCTCCAGCACCGCCTGAACGTCGGCGTTTATGCCCGGAGATACCGCTTTGGGCTCCGAAGAGCCGCCCCTCCGTGTCTGGAGGCGGCTGACGTACTCCGGGACTGTCAGTCTGTCGGAACTAAACATGGTGAATACACGTCGATATAACCTCAAAAGCAAAACCGTTAGAGATAAGAGCATCTAACTGCTTTTGCTGACATGGGCGAGATGGCCTCTGACAGGCCTTAATCGATAAACAAATATCAACTGAACGATATGTCTTGCTTTGCGTTAAGGGCTACAATAACAACGTAAGCCTAGAGGCTACAATGCACTTCTACGTCAACAAATCTCTGAATCAAAGGGAGTAGCCGTTTCTTATCTTTTCTATCTGTACTTGGCTGTTTATGTGAATCAAACAGGCTTCCGGATTCTGAGCCATAAATTAAAGCTGATGTTTGCCAGATCTGATGACCTGTAAAAATGAAAATATTAAACACTTACACGTGTCGCATCATGACCAGTTCGTGACAGTATGCTTGTTTTTTTTTTACAGATGCTGCTGGTATCTTTCACCATAAGACTCTCTATATCAAATTATAACAGCTCAGGAACACCCGACACCAACCAATTTTACATCGGTTCACTGTGGCCTGTCAATACTGATCTCTGGATGGAAAGAGGCAGGACTGTAAATTCCAATTACGCTTCCCACAAAAAGTAGACTAAAGAAGAATAAACAGACCAATTGTTTTCGCTCTTTCTACTCTGCATTAATTGAGGTTACCAAAACAAAGAGACACTGTTCTTCACTTGCCTCTCCGGAAAGCTTTTTTCTCCTCGCACTTGGAGCTCTGTAATAAAGCGATTTGTTACACCTAGTCTATATGACAAATAATTATTATTATTTAAAAATGTCCCCAGAATCTGTCATCATTCTGAGAGCATCTTCAAGCAGCCCAGGCAGGGGACCGCCTATCGCTTCTTACATGAATTCAGACAACCAACCTCCTTCCTCTCTCCAACAGAGCGGATGTAAATGCAATCTCTGCCCTCTTGTGGTTAGGCTAAGGAAAGCATAAAAAGGCAGCGCACAAATACACACGTGCACACGTGCGCGCCCACGCGCAGAAACCCAGAGAGATAGAGGCTGAACACACAAAAAATAAATACATCAATTGAATGAATTGAACTGTCTTCATTGTTGTTATATTCTATATACTGTATCTGAATGTGTTGTACAGCACTTTGGTCAGCTCAACCTGTTTTAAACGTGCTTCATAAATAAACATGATTTGATTTGATTTGATTACCAAACAAAGGAAAGAAACACTTTTTTATATTTATAAGAAAAATTAAGCTCGCTGCTTACCTTATACCTAAAGTAGCTACTATTTGAGAGGCAATCACAAAAAGGGAATCATCTAAAAGTTTTTTTTTTCATGTTATGTTACTGTTCCATTTGGTAATCACTGAACTGAAAACCATAATAGTTCAGGTTACCAGAACTCTAAAATTACTCTAAACACTGTTATGCATGTGACTTTTTATCAGTGTGCAGCAAGTCACTCATTATCTGTTAATCATTACATTGTCTGAATCAAGTATAGGACCTCTATAAGCTGTTGTGGGGTCTGGAGTCCAGGGCTTACGGTACACACAGCTTTACACTCATCTATCAGGTTATTCCTTTGTCTGCTGTTCATCACATTTTAATGGCTGGTGCCTCTGATAGTTTTAATAGCCCTAATCCTTTTGAATAACGTTCTGACTGACCTACTGACCTTTGTCCAAAAGAGCCAAAGCATCATGTGACTGTGAGACATAAACAAAACGCCTTACTGACCAAAGGACTATTGCTAATTCATGGACTTGCGTTTCCCCTGTATCAGAGGATTAAGTCTTTCCTCAAAAAAAGGGTTATTTGAGAATGTTTTATCACAACATCGGACATCCTCTTGATTCCTGGGATTTGAATATAAATATAGTGCATTGTATAAAGTTAATGTAACTTGTAGCTTGACAAAACACCACAGTGATGAAAATAACTATGACTGGCTTATTCAATATATACTTAGATTGTTCTTCTATTCTCACCATTTCAGCGGTTACATTCAAACATGTTTTAGATTTATTTCCCCCTGGAATTGTTTAATTAAGAGAGAGAGAGAGAGGGTGGGGTGGGAGGTGTTAGCATGGCTTGGAACATTTATTTTATTTCTCTGACTAGATTAAATAAATAAATCAATAGAAATATAACGCATCACATCATCTAAATGAGTCACACACGGTACTGATCACAAACAGGAACTGAACAAGATTACTTCAGCAGACAGCAGGTTAAAAGCTCAAGGCTTAAGTCAATAGACAGAAGGGGTGAATGACACAATGGTTATTGATTATTATACATACAGCCCCGTTGGTGTAGCCTTATGATCTTTTAGCTTACAGCCAACACAGAGGCAGGATGAGACCAGGGACAGTCCTGGTGCTAGCCCTGCTAGCTCTGCTAGCTACTACGTTTGCTGCTGAAGGTAAGATAAGACTTTTGAATTTTTTGTAAAACTGTATATTTTTGACTATGTATTTTGAATCTTTTGTAGGATTATATAATTAGTTGGAAATTAGCTATGGCCAGTGGTAAACAGGAATAAAACTTCTACAGTGATGCCTCAGTGAGGGTAACTCATTTAGCAGACACTTTCCTCCAAAACAACTTACAGGGACAGGGTTAACTGCAATGCTCAAGGGCGCACTAGTGGGGGTGTTCCTGGAACCCATGACACAGGGGACAACCCCCCCCACGACCCCCACCCTCATTTTCAGAAGACAGTATAACTTTACATATAAAGAAACTGGAAAATCGAGCTGTGTCCCCCCACCTTTAAAATCTAAATTTTGAAGATGTACCCACCAGGCCACCACAGCGTAATGTGTTAACTATAGTAAGGTCTAGTTGAGTGTTTGACTGTATTAACAATGTAGCTTCAGGAATGTGAGGCTGTTCTATTCAAAGCTCATTTCAGACACTTAAAAACACTACTGTGGGTGTTCACTATGCTATGTTCACTAACTCACTTAAAGCACTACTGTGTGTGTTCACTATGCTATGTTCACTAACTCACTTAAAGCACTACAGTGTGTGTTCACTATGCTATGTTCACTTACTCACTTAAAGCACTACAGTGTGTGTTCACTATGCTATGTTCACTAACTCACTTAAAGCACTACAGTGTGTGTTCACTCATGTCCACTCTCTGTTTAGACTCATGCATGGATCGCTGTGAAAATGGTTTTGATGCTCAGAAGAGCTGCCAGTGTGACTCCATGTGTAGATATTACCAGAGCTGCTGCTCAGACTACCACACCACCTGTCACATGACAAGTAGGAAGCCTCTGCTCTCTATTTCTGTGTTTTAGGCAGTTTCCTCGAGTCATAATGTGCTCCAGTAATGATGTTGATCAGTTAGGTAACATAGTTCCTGTGTCCTTCCTAATTAAATCCAACTGCTATTGTTTTCATTGTAAAAACTGTTGTTTTGTGGCTAAAGCTTGATGTTGACAAAATAGGTATTATTATTATTATCGTTGTTGTTGTTATTATTATCTTGCCAGTAGTTCTCATTTGATATGTACTCAGCACGTGGGGACACGTTTGCCTTTCCAGAGGATGATGATGACGATGATGATGACGATCTCTTAGACATCATGCCGAAACCCAGCAGGTCTCCCAGTGAATCGCCTGATACCTTCAGACCCACGCCGCCCCCTTCACTGCACACCAGTCCTCCTGTGAGGACAACAGGGCCGCTGTGGGAAGCAGAGACAACCAGAGCCTCACAAACAGGGCCGCTTTGGAAACCAGAGACAACCAAAGCTCCAAGAACCCGGGACCAAAAAACTACCATGATCCCCATCACTCGGAGAGTCCATGTTAATCCGAAGGTGCCCGTCATGAGCCAGCAAGCTCAGGTCCAAACCATCACCCCAGCCCCAGCCCTAACCACCACTGAGGCTGCACAGACCACCACTCCAGTCCCAGACCCTGACGCGGATCCCTGTAGCGGCCGACCTTTCGATTCCTTCATGCAGCTCAAAAACGGCACCCTCTATGCTTTCCGAGGTAAGCAAGCAAGTCATGCAATTGCAAAAAAAGTACTGAAGTTAATACGTTTTGTTTATATAAAAAAAGTATTTAGCTGAGAGAGATGAAGTTGATTGTAAGGCTCAAACGGACAGCGTGTTAGTCATTGTCCAGTGACTACTATTCCCTTGGCCTCACTTCCTAGGGGAGTATTTCTTTGCGTTGGGTGAGAGGTCTGTGCTACCTGGCTATCCCAAACTCATTCATGACGTCTGGGGAATTAGAGGACCCATTGATGCTGCATTCACACGCATCAATTGTCAAGGCAAGACATATATCTTTAAGGTGGGCCTGAGTAACTAAACTGTATGTTAGCGTACAACTTTTACAACTACTTTAAGTGGAATTCTTACTTTGATCTTAAAGCAAATGCATGTTTCCTGTATTGACAACAACACTATTTCACTATTTTATTTTGGTCTTTAATGTAGTTTAGGCTAATGCATGTATTGCGTTGGTTGCCAGGGAAACCAGTACTGGAGGTTTGATGATGGTGTGCTGGAGGAGGACTATCCCAGAGACATCAGTGTGGGCTTTGACAAGATCCCCGACCACATAGACGCAGCGTTCTCCCTGCCGGCTCCCAGTCACCACGGCAAAGAGAAGGTCTACTTCTTTAAAAGTAAGACATCTAATCTTTACCAGCAGAGGGATTTTATGAAAAATACATATCCATGACCAATATGTCTTTAGAGGGGATACAGTTACCTACACTACAACAAAACAACTTATCTTTACCGCTAGACTGATTTAACCATTTGACAATACAGTATACAAAATATCTATGACATTGAAACCTGATACTTGACAAATACACAGCAGTGATACATATTTTTTTAATATGAGTTAATGTTTGTTTTTTTAAACATATACTCCAACAAAGTTTGTTTTGTTCACATGTATATCTGTGTCCTGTCAGGTGACCAGTACCACCAGTATGAGTTAGACTGAACGTTAAGATTTCTCTGTGCTCAAGTGACCAGTCCTACCAGTATGAGTTAGACTGAACCTTAAGATTTCTCTGTGCTCAAGTGACCAGTACCACCAGTATGAGTCAGACTGAACCGTAAGGTTTCTCTGTGCTCAAGTGACCAGTACCACCAGTATGAGTCAGACTGAACCGTAAGGTTTCTCTGTGCTCAAGTGACCAGTTCCACCAGTATGTGTTAGACTGAACCTTAAGGTTTCTCTGTATTCAGGTGACCAGTACTACCTGTATGAGTTCCTGCACCAGCCCTCCCATGAGGAGTGTGTCAGCATGTCAGCCATCTCTCCCTCCGCCCTCTTCAGACAGTACACTGACGCGTACCACTACAACCACGAGTCCTTCTTCAGCCTACTGTACTCAAACTGTAGGAGCCTTCCGTCAATCACTGGGTGCACCTGCATGGAGGTTTAGGATGCGAACAAAGCTCAAATGTATCTTAGAATTCGAAGTCTTTGTTGACTAAAATGAAAACTCTTTTCAAATTAAGTCAAACAAATATGTATAAACTAAACAACATTTTGAATAGCTGCCAGAATGTAAATTGTGCATGCGTACATATTATTAGTGCCTATACTGTGTGTACACCTGTGCATACACCCGTCAAGGGTCTGCACTTTGACCTCTCCGTCTTCCCTTTGACCTCCCTCTCTGCCTATCCAGCCCCCACCCACCACGGCGGACATCACTTCATCAACAAAGACTGGGTGGGCATCAAGTCCCCCGTGGACGCTGTGTTAGCGGGTCGCATCTACGTCAGCTCCCCCAGGACCATCCCCAGACGCAGGGACCACCAGCCGGACCAGCAGAGAGGACACCAGTGGGGGCAACAGTACGACCAGCAGTGGGGGCAACAGTACGACCAGGAGAGAGGACAACAGTGGGGGCAACAGGATCAGCAGTGGGGGCGCCGCAGACAAAGCCGCTCCTCCTCCTGGGAGTCCTTCACTGAACAGGGGATGGGGATGGGCCAGGGATTCGCAGAGAGAGGTATGGACATGGGAAGGAAGCTGGCGGAGAAGGGGATAGAGCTGGGCCGGAGGCTGGCGGAGAGGGGGATGGAGCTGGACGAGAGGCTGGGAGGAGGCTGGGACAGACGGAGGGACGGCTACAGGAGGTCTGACAGTGACAGAGGGGACCAGGCCTACAGGGGATCCATACGCAAAGGCCAGTCCCTTCAGAGTGTCTACTTCTTCAAAGGAGGTACGCTAGTACACATGAACATCAGGCTAGGCGCTCACTCCTTATGAATCCATGTTACACACACACAAACACACTCCTTTTTACTGAGAGTGTCCTATGTACTAGTCTATCTGTAAATGTCAGCATTTTGTGCCCTACTTTGATTTTACATCAAGACAAGCAAAAACAGAGCTATCCAGCTCACAGCACGTTGTGAATACAATCCAATGGCATCAATCATTTAATCAAACTTTGAAGGTCAGGAATTTGCAGTGAATGCTGCGGGGAAGACCTGGCACTTTGTCACATGAGGATTACGGCTCTCTCTCACATTACTTAAGCTGTCAAGTTTCATAATGATTCATAAGAAGTACAAACATGCGATGAATATGTGACAGAAACTAAGAGCTTGAGGACTGGAAACAGTGAAATGACAGGCCACGTAAAAATACTTTCGGTAACTACATAACTGTACATCTTTATGAAAGTGATTCATTTGGCTACTCTTAATATCGCAAAAGACTTTTCAATGTTTATATTGTAATTCCACTTCTCTCTTTGGGGCGACATCGTTTAAGCTGTAGCTCATGTTTATTTACTGAAGGCTAGAACAGATGACCGTTTACACAACCTTTTCACTGACAGGAACTTACGGTTGAACTATTTGACTGATTGCACATTTCATTCTGTGCTTTCCAGACAAATACTACAGGGTGGATCTGAAGACAAAGAGAGTGGAGCGGGCCAGTCCTCCGTACCCAAGATCCATTGCCAAGTACTGGCTGGGCTGCTCCGACTCGACGGGAGCAGAGAGAAAATAGCTTAAAAAAAAGGAACCAGCCAAAGAGAACGCCATGTGAAATAGGTTTCAATTAAATGTAGTATAACAAATATCACACTATCAAAGACGATTGGTAGGTTGACTGTTGGTGAATTGTACAAATGTCATGTTTTTTCTGAATCCCCCAGAGGCAGAGGGGCTGGGTCTACTGTTTACCTCATCAAGGCAGATCAATAGAAACACTGCTCCTATTGGATTCATCAAAAGGAAAGACTGACT
>JAVQIZ010109910.1:0-10587 GCA_036023535.2 Galaxias brevipinnis
GCCTCATCCCACTATTCCTCTCCCTGGTCCTCTCCCTCATCCCACTCTTCCTCTCCCTGGTCCTCTGCCTCATCCCACTACTCCTCTCCCTGGTCCTCTCCCTCATCCCACTATTCCTCTCCCTGGTCCTCTCCCTCATCCCACTACTCCTCTCCCTTGTCCAGACATTATTTTTCCATCACCTCTCCTTTGTGTTGTTTTGTATCCACATTGAACAAAATCTACCCAATAAGTCTCCCTTTTTACTGTGTATGTCCATGCCATTGAAATAACTTTAGTAACCTGGCTATGTATTTGATTGACATTTGGACTGAGATGTGATTGGTTTACTTTACACAACTTACAGTAAATCAGCTATTTTCCAATGTTTCAATGATATGTTAATTCCAAAATGCTTATCAGATGTTTCAATATAGCTTTTGAGCTGCTGTCACAGAAGTACAGGATTTATACTGTATTTAAGGTTTTGAACATTTTGCTTTCATTTCTGGCACGCTGTGTTAAAACATTTGTAAATGAGACAAAAAAGGATCCCTAATTTTGGTATTGGGTAAACTTGTATGTAAGGAATATTTAAGCATTTTAGAAACGTGTTAATTGATTGTATATTGTGTGAAAACAACACGGATTGTGCTAATGGTATTGTCCACAAAGGTGGATGTTGTGCTTATTGTGTTTAGGGTTTTGAAAAATGTGACTACAGATTGGAAAAAAGTGTGTTAGCGATTATAAAAAAACTGTAAGATATATACTGTATATCGATGTTTTATATTCACAATCTAAAAAGGCAGTCAAACGTAATGTATAGTACACAGACAGCCAGCAAGGCTGAGGATTGGGATTCATGTTCATACAGTAGCAATTCTAACCACTAATCATAAACAATAAGGCACAGCATTATGACTGTGACGGCTGAGACGGGAGGTTTGAAATGGAGCTTTACTGTAATTATGACCCCGCATTAACCTGTGGTACTAATGATAATTACACTGACTGGCTGACTACTGACTGACTGGCTGACTGGCTGACTGGCTGACTGACTGACTGACTGACTGGCAGACTGGCAGACTGGCTGACTGACTGACTGACTGACTGACTGACTGACTGGCTGACTGACTGATCGACTGATCGGCAGACTGACTGACTGGCTGACTGACTGACTGACTGACTGACTGACTGACTGGCTGACTGGCAGACTGACTGACTGACTGACTGACTGACTGATCGACTGATCGACTGATCGGCTGGCTGACTGACTGACTGGCTGACTAACTAACTGACTGGTTGACTGGCTGACTGACTGACTGGCTGACTGGCTGACTGGCAGACTGACTGACTGACTGACTGACTGACTGACTAGCTGACTGATCGACTGACTGGCTGACTGGCTAACTGATTATCCGACTGGCTGACTGGCTGACTGGCAGACTGATTGACTGACTGACTAGTTTTCTGGCTGGCTGACTGAACTGGTTGGCTGACTGATTTGCCAGAAAGTCAAACATGTTATAAGCTGATTGGTCTAGTGAAAGTCTAACAGAGAGAGAGAGAGAGAGAGAGAGAGTTGGAGAGAGAGAGAGAGAGAGAGAGAGAGAGAGAGAGAGAGAGAGAGAGAGAGAGACAGAGAGGTGGGTGGATGGAGGGAAAGAAGAGGGGATAGAGATAGAGAAAGGTAAGAAGGATAGGAGGTTAGTCTCTGAGTCAGCGGATTGGTCCGCAGTAATCAGTGGAGGAAGTGCAGTGCTGCTGTTTCCTTTCTGGCACTGAGTCCACACACACACACACACACACACATTGAGAGACACACACAGACACACACACATACATACGTACCCACACACTAACACACACACACACACACACAGACAGAGAGAGACATTCACACACACACACACACACACACACACACACACACACACACTCCTGTATTCACATGCACAGACACACACACACACACACACACACACACACACACACACATTAACACCCTGACGCACATATACCTTCTTACTCTGAAGTCCAGCTGTAAGCAGGAATAAGTCTGAAGGTCAAAGAGGAGCAGCAGACGGTTCAGGGTGATTCACACTGACACTGTGTCTCTTTAAAGTGAACTACGGCTCAGGAAACCAGCCTACCCACTGCTCCTCTCCTCTCCATGGCACGGCCCTCCTCTGCTCTGCTCTCCTCTCCTCTCCTCTCCTCTCCTCTCCTCTCTTAGGTAACCTGGGCTCCAAGCTGGTGGAGTACAAGGAGGAAATGTATGTGACATCCGACTGTGGCAAGACCTGGCGCCAGGTAAGACACCAGCTCCACTTCCACGCCCTCTTAAGCTCACCACATATCCTCCGTCTGTCAAAATCAAACGCAAACCTCTGCAGACATTCTTCAACCAGGTTTTATACAGTTGTAGAATGTGTTCTTTTAACCAAACCTCTATGTACGGTGTCCATTTTAGGACGTGTCAGTCTCAGTCGTACTTTTTATCAAAACTTGTCATTGTTGCTAAAACTTGCTTTCAAAGTCAGTTTAACCATAAGTTGTTTTCATTCTCGCCTAAACTTGGTGTCACTCTCATCACGACTTCTTTCCAAAGTCAGTCTAACGAAAAGTTGTATTCCTTCTCGTCAAAACTTAGTGTCATTCTCATCAGGATTTGTTTTCAAAGTCTAGTCTTCATAGTCTAACTTAAAGTTGGTTTCGATCTCACCCCAAGATGGTGTCATTCTCAGCTGGCTGTCAGTCTTGTCACAATTTAACATCAGTCTCCTCACGACTGTCAGTCAGTCTAAGCAGAACTTGTTCTCAATGTCATCAGAACTTGAAGTGTTTCTCACCAAGACTTGGCCTGACTAGTGGAGCAGCCCCGCTATTGCATTATTGGTCTGGATATAGTGGCTAAAAACTAAAGCCGTTGGACTGACTGAAAACAAGTCGTGACGAGACTGACAGCCAACTGAGAATGACACAATCTTGTGGTGAGATCGAAACCAACTTTTAGTTAGAATGACTTTGAAAACAAATCCGGATGAGAATGACACTAAGTTTTGACGACAATGAATACAACTTTTTGTTAAACTGACATTGAAAGCAAGTTTTAGTGACAATGACCACAAGTTTAGATGAGATCGATGCAAAGTAGGACTGAGACTGACACATGTCCTAAAATGGACACCGTATCTTTTCTTTGGTTTGTTGTATCCGTACTTTCTGTTTCTCCTCTCACTCCCTGCGGCCGGCCAGGTGTTTGAGGAGGAGCACCACATTCTGTATCTGGACCACGGCGGGGTCATCGTGGCCATCAAGGACACCTCCATCCCCCTCAAGATTCTCAAGTAAGCTCACCCCCCTTGTTAGTTTTGCCTGGACGTAGACAACGGTCCACTTGATCATCCTTTCCACTCAATGATCCAGACCATTTAGCACCTCAAACAGCTCCTTTTCAAGCAGTAAAGGACGGGGCCTTTCAAATATAGACCTTGACGTGTGGCCGTAAAGATGCTATCTCGGCCACACTGACTACGGTAGGTAGAGGTTAAGTGGAAAATGATAAGATTCCTGAGTGCTTCCTTATCGATGACCCCAATCTGCTGACCTTGAACGGCTCTAGTCCTAATGCCCAAACCCTGCTCCGACCCACCTTCAATTCCTTAATGCTGTACAGACTGAATTGGCAGACAGCTCTTAGAGTAGAGACTTCTGAGAAGCCTGTGAAGGTATTGAAGAGACACCTTTTTAAAAGTAAGGATTATCCAGTGTGCTAAGAGAGAGTCAGACACACAGTAAGAGAGGTGGAGCGGAAGAAGTGAGCAAATGGGAGAACCATGGGTGCAAATCGAGAGCAAAAGAGACACGGATGTACTGGAAATGCAGAGGAGACAGGGGCGGTTGAAACGAGCAGGGAACAGGGATGGGGATAGAGAGAGAGAGAGAGAAAGAGAGAGAGAGAGAGAGAGGGAGAGGAGTGCATGGGTCGGAATACAGGGAAGAGCAAGAAAAGCTATCCCCATAGTTCCTGTCAAAGAGCCCCCTTGCCTGACTGAAACTACTCAACTGCTAAAGAAGTGTTCTCCTTTAAGTGAAGACTCTGACAGGTCCAAAATCCACATTCCCGACAGCGAGTTCCTGTCTCCCTCTCTATCTCCCCACTTCCCTCTGAAGTGCACTTGTCTCCCTGAGATAATGTGAGTTCAGCGTGTACCACCAGCGGGCCGCTACAGAGTGGCCAGCCTGTCGTAGCGGTTAGCTGCTCACAGCGCTCGAGAAAAGAGACTGGGGCTCAAGTTTCAGATTTTTTGCACACTCACTCACACATACACACACACAAACTACATGTACAGTATTTCCTCAATGTTTGTTCCAGGTTTCTGATTTGCACAAGCGCAGACACACTCACACAACTATACGGATTCTCTACTAATTATTTTAGCAAATTCCCTCAGCTCTGCTACTTGTAACACCATTACTTCCAAATAAGTGTTTTAGCTCAATGCAGTCTATAATGAAAAACACCCCAAGGAATGAGATGGCTGCATGAACTTATTTAGGCTTGTGTATCATTATTAATTATGTTGAAACATGAAATATGTGTTTGGGATTACATTCACATGTGAGCCTTATACTGCAGGCATAACAATTTCCATGTTTAAAACATATTCATAAAAGGGGTGGATATATGCTATTAATTCAGAAAAATTGTGAGTTTGCTTGTTTTGTTAATCTATTTGATTACAGCAAAGGATTATCACTGTGTTACCAAGGCATTATTTCCATGTAAGCTAGAAGGGAGAACAAGTGACTGAGGGGGGTTTGGTATGTGAGCGTGTTTTTCCTCTTTCGTCTTTGATGGGGTGTGTCTGTTTGCGCATAATTGTGTGTGGGTTTGTGTGTTTGTCAGCATATAAGTGTGCGTTGCTTAATTTGGTTTGTGTGTGTGAGAGAGATAGAGAGGGGAATCGTTTGAGTCGGTCCCCTTCAGCACTCCGACACCTTCTACACTGATCGGCTACAATCCCCATCGCCGCTAATTGCTCCCCGTAATTAGCAAGTTGTATTCTACATTTTGGTTTGTGCGTGTCATTTGCATAATAGCCCACGGATTCAAGTTCCACGTAATTTTCCTCACTTGACTACTCTGTCGTGTCAACTCACCAAACACACCAACACACCAGAGCTAGCGGTTAGCCTTGCATATTGGGTTCAATTCAGAGCACCCTAACTTGTCTCAAGTAGAACAAGAAGTGTGGGAAGGAGTTGCCCTGTAACAATGTCCTTTTCTCTTTCAGGTTCAGCGTTGACGAGGGTCGCACGTGGAGCGTGCACAACTTCACCAGCACCTCCGTGTTTGTGGACGGCCTGCTGAGCGAGCCGGGCGACGAGACTCTGGTCATGACGTGAGTAGCAGCCTGCCCCCGGCCCGCCCCACTCAGAGGTGTACTGTGCAGAGGGTGTGCGCCATCGCTGGTGGTTTCAGTCAGGCTGTACGTTCAGCGGCCCTTCATTATACTCTCACACCCTCAGGGTCCTTCTCCTGTAGCACATTCTATTTGAGCCAAGACACCTACTGATTGGTTTGTCAGCCCAGTCGCTCTAGCACCTCAGAGTCTGATAGGCCCGCACCTGCCCCCCTGTCCCCCTCTCCCTTCCCATCAGGCGAGTAGTGCTCCAGTTGTAAATTGTTCCGACCTGCCAGTGCCGGCCCCGGCCTTGTCCCTCCGCCTCCCCCTCGCTCCCAGGGAGAGGGGGAGAGCAGCTGCCTTGCCAGACGTTCCATTTAGGAGACCCTGGATTTTCTCATCATTCCAATTCCCTGCCAATTAGGTGAAGTGGCGAGCCCAATTTGCCGGTGTCACCGTTAGCGACGGGTTTCTTTGGCCCTGGGTTCCCAGAGAGAGCCTCCCTCCTCTCCAGCCCTAAAAGGGGCTTGATCGGTCTAACAGCTGTGGAGGAGGAGGAGGAGGGTGAAGGTCCATGGGGGTCTCCTGCTTTTTCTTTCACGGCTTCTTTTCTCTCCTTTGTATTCTCTCTGTTCTCTCTCCTCGTCCCTCACTTTACTCTCTTTCCTCTGCTATCGTGTCCTTGTCAATTCAAACTCCTGCTATGTCGTTTATTATATTAATTTCTCGTTTTCTGTCCTTCACCTTCTGGGTTTCTCTTTATCCATTTTTCTTTTTTTCTGTTTCTCTCACTCCTTTGCCTTCTTCCATCCCCGTTCTCGATCTCACTATAAGTAACATGGCCGGAGGAAGATTAGACACGGCGCTGCCTCTACGCCCTGTTGAGCCACTGGGCTGCTCGTGGCCTGCGGTGAGGGGCCGGGGAGGGAGAGAGGACACAATCAGACGCATGGCAGGCAGTCCTCTCCTCTCTGGGCGGGGGGCCGCTTAGTAAGAACACACTGCCTCAGGACTACCGACCCGCTCTCTCACACACACGCGTACACAAATGCATTATACACTTCACGCACATCAGCACATTTTGTACTCTACACACACACACACGCACACACACACACACACATACATGCACAGCACTCTGCCTGCTCTGAGATAAGGCTTGGAGGATGGAGAGACGAGCTTTGGGGACATAGTTGATGGGGAGCGGTGATTATCCCGGGATAATGTGCCCAGCCCTAGGTTTCTCAGGACTCTTAGAGGGGAGCAGGACACGGCCAGGTCCTTAATGAAGCCTCTGAAAAGATGCTCCAAGGACAGCCCCCCAACGACCGGCTGGAGGTGGGGGACAGGAGAGAGGCTGGAAGGAAGAGGAAAGCGCAGTGTGTCTCTGTGAAAGGAACTAGAATCCCTTCCTTCAGTGATGGCTGTCAATATCTTTCCCTGTCACTATACGGACGTTAATAAGGCATTTCAAAATAGCATATGTCAGAGCCGGAGACATATTTCACTCCCATCTGTTTCCACATTCTGGAACACAGATGTTCGAAGAGCACTGTGAAATTGATAGATTGAGTTTCACTTGGCCTTGGTTTGCATGAGGCATTATTGCCACCTTGTGGAACTGGATAGCAGAGTAACGTCTCAAGAATCCATGAAGAATTTTGAGTTGAACCGAGAGGGACAATTTGTTTGGAGCCTATGGCTGTTTAGTGGCTTCTCAATGGGGCCCCATGAGGGTCAAAAAGGTGTTTCTGCCTGTGATACATCACAGCTTTGTGCTCATGGAGAGCACCCGTTTGGAGGGCCACTCGAGGGAAGCCGGGCTCATTAATGAAAAGGACAATCAGAGACAGATTGAAGTGCCGCCCGTGCTCACTCCAAGCTCACCCCGTAATGGTGTGTGGACTCAGCTGAGCCACAGGGAGCTTGGGAGTCACATAAGAGGCCATGGCTGGAGGGAGGATTAGGTGAAGGGTTGGACAGCATGTCGCAAAGTCAGCTCACCTATGGTAGACTAAAGCCAACATGGAACTCCCAGTTACTGACGCTGTGCTGATCATTAAGAGCTCAGGAGAAGCTGCCTAAATAATACATTTGTGTGTGTGTGTGTGTGTGTGTGTGTGTGTGTGTGTGTGTCAGGGTGTTTGGCCACATCAGCTACAGATCGGACTGGGAGCTGGTGAAGGTCGACTTCAGACAGTCCTTCCCCCGTCAGTGCACAGAGTCAGACTATGACTCCTGGAAACTCACTGACTTACAGGTAACTCACACATGCTGTACACACACACACACACACACACACACACACACACACACACACACACACACACATACTGTACACACATTTGCAAATCCAGAGGCCACTTCAAGATCATGACTGAGCCGAGTGAAGGAGCGACTAGCACCACAACAAGCGTTTGGTTGGGTGTGTTCAGGGAGAGAAGTGCATTATGGGTCAGGAGAGGAGTTTCAGGAAGCGGAAGGACACAGCGTTCTGTATCAAGGGGAAGAGCTACACCTCAGCCATCACTACCAAGCCCTGCCAGTGCACTGAGAAAGACTTCAACTGGTAAGCAACCGCTGACAATGTTTTCATCGGTCGACAAGCCAATTCGTTTTTGAAGCATCATGTAATTTAAAGGGTTTCCTGTCTGTTAAAACAATCTACATGCACATTTAATTGTAACTTTTTCATTTGTGTTTGTGTGTGTGTCATTCTGGTGTGTGTGTGTGTGTGTTTAGTGACTATGGCTTTGAGCGGGCCCAGAGCCTGAAGACAGAGGGCGACCGCTGCTTCGCTGACTTCTGGCACGACCCTGACGCACCTCCTGACGACTGCCACCAGGGACAGAGCTTTGAGTCCAGCACGGGGTAAACATTAACCCACGGCTAAACACACATATGGGAGTGTACTAATAGCTATAAAGGAGAGTGAATAATGGAAATTACAGAATGGAATTCTTATTAGAACCCCCATTTTCTGGCCTTGGTATGACCCAGTCCTTTCTTTGCAGGTACAAGAAGGTGGTGTCTAATGTGTGTGAGGGGGGATTAAACAAGCAGCAGAGTGCCAAGCAGCACATCTGTCCTCTCCTGGCTCCCAAAGGATTACAGCTGGGCATCAAGGGACAGATGTTGGCTGTGGCGCCTGGTGATGACATCACTTTCATCCTCCACCAGGAACACGTAAGGGATATGGTGTTTGACCAATCATTTGAAGACTGTCTATCTACCTTGCTTCAACCAAACATAGGGGACTTCTCTCCCTTCTAGTTCTTTGTGTATATGAATAACTTTGCCTCAATGGATAGCAAGCATCTGTCAATGAAATCCTAAACTCAGCCTTTCTTGGTGTTCAAATGTACACATCAAGTAGCATAACGCCTCAAATGCTTTGTATATCTCCTCTCCACCTGCCAGGGGGACACCAGCAGCACCAAGTACCAGGTGGACCTGGGAGACGGCGTTCGGGCCATCTACCAGAACCTGACGGTGACCGATGAGCCCATCCAGCACCGCTACGACAAGCTGGGTGTCTACCGCGTCACCGTCAAGGCTGAGAACATGGTTGGCCACGACCAGACCACCATGTACATCCAGGTCACAGGTCAGTGTCTGAACCAGCATGAGGGGGATGGGGTGGTAGGTTATGTTTAGAGATTAGGCAATGTGTTTAAGACTTGCTTTTACACTGTGGCATGAATCATTGTGCAGGTATGGCACGCAAGGCACGTGCTTCAGAAACTTTGGTCTTGTTTTCAGATCAAACTAGATTGAGCTTGTTAAATTAAGCAAGTATTATTTCCAAAACATTTATTTTTATATTTTTGTCCATGTATTACTTCTGAATATGAAATTATTGCGAGCATATTCCTGACTTCTCTGTCCTCCCTCAGCCCCTCTACAGGAAGTTCACCTGGAAGTGGTTCCCATCGCTGGCAGGAACCAGGAAGTCAACCTTTCGGCTGTAGTTCTACCCTCTGAGGCCAACCTGACTGTGTTCTACTGGTGGATAGGAGATGACCTACAGGTGATGCCCAGGGCTAACAACTGTGGTGTTAAGGGCATTATTCTGTGTGGCTTCACTACAGTAAAAAGTAACGGACTATTAAACACTAACGTATCGTACCTATGTGTTTGTTGCTGCTGCAGAAAAGAGAAACAAGCGTACATTTCGTGGATCGTGGTGACAAGAGAGTTTACTAGCTAATAGTGAAGTCTGAATGAACTGTGTGCCACTCATGTGTTTGCTTGTGTCTCCCCAGCCCAAGCTGACCTTGGAGAGCAGTCTGTTGACACGCTTCCCCGAGACGGGTGACGTGACGGTCACCGTGCAGGCCTCCAACGGTCGCTCCATGGTGCAGGACACCAAGGTGGTCCGCGTCTACGGTACGACCTCAAGCGCCCCCACCACCAGCGCTGTTGTTTTCCCCTCAGGTCTTCCACTGGAACAGAGTGACGGAGCGCCTGGCTCTGTGCCGCTGGCTGTCTCACAGTGACATCATGTGTTGTTGTGTAACTATCAAAGGGCCATTATGTCAGCATTTTAAAACTGTGGAGAAGAAAACCTTGGTATATTTATGAGAGAGTGCATTTGAGTTTTTACATATCGTTTGGATAGGGTTTTCGCCAAGGAGGTTTTTTTTTTATTATGGATATGCCACAGAAACACAACAGCTCTTTGCATTATCTTGCCTCAGCATGGCTGCCGGAGGGTTCACTTCCTTCTTTGCTCTCCAATTACAGATCACTTCCAGGTCATTCCTCTGAGCTTCAGCAGCAATCTGGACCACTTCAACCCCAACATCCCAGAGTGGAGGGAGGACATCGGCCAGGTGGTCACCAAGATACTGGCCAAGGTACGTCTCCTCTGACACAGTCTGTGATTGGAGTGCTGCAAACGGCACTTATGGGGCAGTCAACACAAACATGATTATCATTTTTTTCTTTGGCACACTGAGGCAGATATAATAAATGTTAAAATAGGAGCTTGATTATGTTAAATGAAGTTTTGCTACAGTTTGGATCTGAAAAATAAAAACCTACCTTTGTAAGCCATTCCTGATTTGGTTCACATAAATATGGAATTAGATCGCTATCAATAATCACAAATAAATGCAGAACAATTCACAAATATATTTCCTGATTTATATATAAATGATGTGGTTCACAAATAAATGTATAAGGATTCACA
>JAVQIZ010109916.1:0-12852 GCA_036023535.2 Galaxias brevipinnis
CAGACACACACACACACACACACACACACACACACACACACACACTGTGGCTTCACATGGATGGAGTTTTTTACTGACTTCTTCAGAGCTATGAAACTGTTGCCGAGCTCAAGCGAACAGTGTCCGGTATTTTGCTGGGGCCCCAAAAGGATCAATACATTTCGACAATGATTTCTCCATTGAAGACTGCAAATTGTATCCATGCCATGACAAGTTACAGGGATTTAGCCTACAATGATTTGGAAAATAATGATATTGAAAATGCACATACACATACGAGGGTGTGCTAAGGCGGAATCCATCCTTTTCTGGATCCTTTCTTGAAAAACATTTGAAATGCAGTAGCACGTCTGCCTGCATGAAAGGATGTGCTCACAAATGAGCCTTATTTCATGATAAGAAGCAAACATCTGTTCATTTACAAGTGAGTCATTATCTTAGTGGGCAGGACCATACAATGTTGTGTATTGTGTGAAGCAGTGTCAATGACGAGTCATGTTAAAACAGGCTTGTTTGTTCTGATGAAACCCATTACTGACAAAGAAAAGAGAAAACCAAATAGGACAATATTACAAAAAATTATTTGCCAAGCCTCTCTAAGAATTACCACATGATAAAACCTGTCTGCTGGACTTACCTACAACAGTCATGACAGGTGCAAATAAAATTAAATAACAGACTATGTGTTTAAGTTTAGTAAATACTCTCTGAACTACAAATGACACAATCAACCAAGTGACAGAAATGACTTGCATTGTATGTTTGGCTCCTCCTCCTTATCTTCAGCATAGACAACATTTGGAAGCGTTTTCTATGCTTGGCTGTAACAATAGAATTTACAGTAACAAGTCAATATGCAGAGATCAAATCTAATCAAGAAGAGCAAATTCATTGGATTTCTCTGAACTAGAAAGCACCTTCCTGGAGAGAGAAAACAAGCTGCTGCCATTTAGATGTAGGGGGGAATTTTCCCACTGACGTTTCATTAAAGTGGGAGTTGTTTTCCACAGTCATCTACCACCCCTCTGCCATCCTCTAAAGGGGATGCATTACCCTCCCCCACCCCCCACCCCCCCCCTCCTGCCATGCTGGCAAGAGCAACACTGATAACATCTCCATTAAAACAAATCACGTTCCCAAACTCAGTAGGCTTTGTAGCGTGTTGGCGGCACAGAGGGATATAGGCTTCGATAATATCCCCCTTAACCATTCAATTATAATCTCCTTGTATCCTAATGTTTTTTTTTGGGAGTGTGCTTACGAGACGCGGACTCTGTTTTGGCCAGCCACATCCGGAGGGGACCAAAGTGTCTCGTAGGGGGAGTTTAAAATAAGAAACTCCACCAGGCAAGCTCCATCATGACTTTTCCAAGAAGACACCTAGATGTGACACGAATGGCGAATTCTCCCAGAGGCTGATGTTACCAGACACTTTGGTCAACCTCTTTGGTGGCTGATTTATCAGTGAGAGAAGTGGACTAGGCTTTATTCGTAGCTCCCTTTTGGGGAGCAGTGAGGTTGTTCCTTTGGGGGAGGGTACGAAACTTCCAGCCT
The DNA here is from genome assembly GCA_036023535.2 of Galaxias brevipinnis. NCBI lineage: Eukaryota > Metazoa > Chordata > Actinopteri > Galaxiiformes > Galaxiidae > Galaxias > Galaxias brevipinnis. The sequence continues at coordinate 1,555 of JAVQIZ010109916.1, forward strand.
GTAATGAGTGATTAACGGTCAGGCCTGGACTTTGGATTTACTCCGTCTCGCGGCCATAATGGGAGGTTGGGCCGTGCTACTGCTGGAGGTAAATCCCCAACGGGAGTGGTAGAAACATGTTTGTCAGGACAAATAGTGGTTGGCCAGCTGGATGCAGCAGTAGGGGCCAGGGTGGGGCTAGAAAGAGAAACGTTGCTGTTTTTTTACCTTAACACCTGCTTTCATAGCTCTCTGTCCTAATCAAAACCCATCCCCACATGAACACACAAAAAGAAGTACACATTCAATATTTCTCTCTGGTTGCACCTTATCATTTCACTCTCCAGTTTTTTTCCACATCTGCTTCACAGTTTGATGTTCAGTAATTACACCGTATTTGGCAGGGAGGATGTACGCTATTCACTCTGCTGACATGGTGCAAAAAAGCAGTCGCGTCATTATTCTTCGATTTCCAGAATCAAGGATATTTTTTAGACCCAGCAAAGGGTTACCAAGGTTGACCTAAGGCCTAAGTGAATCACCAACCCCTAACATCAACGGTGGCAATGAGTTAAGATAGGCTATAACAAAAACCTCTTCGCCATAAGTCTGACGAACGTCGTTAAAAAGTTAAATCGCTGTTGAGAGTGTATTTTTTTTCCCTCTGGCTGATTCGCCTGAAGCCTTATTTCCATAGCAGCTGTTAGAAATGCCCCATGGGATAGCCACACATTAGTATGCAATACAGCCCAAAAGAAGCCTAATTGGACTAATTTTATCACAACCACCTTGTGGAAAATAGCAAGTGGGGGGAAGTAAATTGGCTAGCTGGCTGTAATGTGTAAATTAAACTAGTGTTTTATATATACCATAAGGAGGCAATGATACTAACATGCCATTTTCTACCGGTGCACTCTGTATCAAATCGTGTATCAAATGCTATGGCTTTTCTTCCATTACAGTCAATTTTGTTTCAAGTGAGGCCTATTCCTTATCATACAGAGTTGCCGTGGCGAGAGATATTGACTGATGTGTGGGTGTTTTTTTTCTTCTTTTCTTTCTGACTCTGTGAAAATGCGTGCGTGCGTTATCGGGGCGGCTTGATTGAGGTGCGTCATGTTGAGCCATGTCAATGCAGGAATGATGAAAAGCCCTGACAGGGTTTCAGCACAGAGCTGGGAGTCCAGGGAGGTATTACACAAAACGCATTCTGGCTTCACGGGCGATGGGCCTTTATACTGTGATGGTAGGTTTCCCAATCACAGTGTGAGTGGCAGCACACATGTTTGACTTGCTCAAGTCACACCGACACAAACCTGCTGCCACACCCCTTGATGAGATGGGCATCCAAAGAAAGGAGCCCAGCCAGTTGTTTACAAAAGATCACTTGTTTGTCAGCAAGTATAGAGCTCTAGTCTCTCCCCAAGGCTGTGCGCACACATTTTGAGGGGCCGTTGCTCAACTAACCACACTGTGTGTGAACCCTGGTGTTCGTTAAGCTCTCCATCACAATCTAAACCACATATGAAGCGACGCTTTAGGCCGAGCTAGTTCAGGCGGGCAACTCAGACGAAAAGCAAATATCTATGTCACGCAATAAACCACTCGCATATGCTCGTTGGATGAACGCGGCCTCTTAAACCGTGGTTTGATTCACCACAATGGCTCCGACAATTGCACCATGCATTGCTGCATGCACACTATACTCTTGCTTTGCTGCTTCGCACCCACCTGCACCCCAGTCTCCATCTACTTTGGGTGTGTTGTTTCGGTATCTGTCAGGGGGTATCTGCAAATATCTGCTCCCTATACCCACGGTTTCACTAGAGTGGGAATTAATTCAGAGCAGCAGACCCTTGACGCCTAACCTGTATTACAATGTTATTGTAATAAACATTTAAACCATAGTAAGTTGTCCTGAACCAGAACTTTATTCTGATTGTGCTTCATTTTCCAATGGAATCGTTCGAATGTTTCCCTCATAAATACATGGAATGGCATTGTACTATTACATTGGTCAAATTCAGCGCTATCTCTTTGACTCTCTCACCCCTTGCACAAAGACAATAAAACTAAATTTAAGTTCCATGCTAAACTGACTGCCTTGCTATTAGCAAATGTGGCAGGAGATGAATACTGTAGGCCTACATCACGTTAGCAATGATTTTTGACATTTACATATTTCTTTAACTGGCTTGATAAAGTCTCATCCTTTACACATTGCAGGAGTCCAGTAGTACAACTCTGTTTGGTTCGTTATTGTTCCATCAATCTCAGGACCGAAAGCATCCCCTCAGTCACATTGCTCCATCCCCTGTCACTAAAGTTTGATGATTTAAAATGTAAATTGATCTAAGAAAAATATTAATTACAGCAATAACATACACAACAACAACATAATTATCATTATAAATATTGTTTATATGGCTAGTCCAGAGAGGAGTCTCACCAAAAAATGCCAAATGGGCTGTGGCTTGAGACACTAGTCTGTACCTGTGTTTGTCTCTCAGTAAAAGTGTGAAAAGGACACTCTTGTTTTACATAACAGTTAGTTTCATAAACTGCATGAAATGCCTACCACCCACAAGGCAATACATAGGATTATAAAGATAAGGTAATAATACAAAACAATGGCACACACAAGCATTGTACTATCAGACATACACTTATGACCCAAGTGTTAATTAGAAATCTCCTTTTTAAAGTGTCTTAATGAAGGTGTCTTTTGTTGCAAAACATTTTAAATTGTGTCAATGTTATCTAGTGATGTTTGAATACCAAGTTGCAGATCAAGAGATTTACATATGATTTACATTCCCCTGGTCAGTCGGAACTAAACTTCTATGAATCTCATTCCAGAGGAAGAAATCCCTCCAGCCAAAATATGCTCTTTAATAGCTGGCGCCATCTTGATTTATACTCTTTTTATCATGTGTTTAAGGAGAGGGGAAACATTTCTCCCACGGGTATTGCTAAATTCAGATTGCCAATTGTTCTAACATTGATATTAATTTTAGTTTCCACTGAAATATCCTATATACGTGGTGCATAAACCATACTTTAGCATATGAGCCATACATTTTAAATCCAATTGAACAACACTTCTGGAAGGCTGTGAACCAAGTGCACTATGGGAGCTTGTCGAGTGGAAGCATGAGTATCCATTAATTGTCACACCACCGCCAGAGTCGAGGAATGGCAAACTTGTTTTAATAGAGGCAGCCTATATGAGCAGGAAGCCTGCGCTGGAGGAGAGGACGCCGTTGCCTTTGGATGTCTAATTATGATCCTCCGAGGGGAGCAGAGTTTAAATCAACTCATTTTCCAGATCGGTGGAATGCACTGCAGATTCAGGGATTATTAAACCTCGGAAGCCAGCGGCGAAAGAAAAGTTATTGTTTGGAGAGGGACCGGGATCAAGGAGAGCAGATGAGAGGAGACGACTACTTTACAATCGTGCATGAATGTCAAAGCAAAGCAGTGGAAATGATAATTAGTATTACAAATATAGTTGGAGACTATGTGGTTTAAAGATGTGCAGTAAAGTGTAACTATTATGAGCCTGCCACAGGAAGGATTGGCGACTCTTAATATGGAAATGGACTTCATTTTAACACTCACAGAAAATACTAGTTTCTCTGCGACAAGTCAGGCAGGGCAATGTTTTTTTTTATAAAAATCACAGAACTTACAAGCCTGTTTTGGCAGGAGGTCCAGCTAGGGTAAACTATAACTTGTTGTTGACGTGGAGAAGAATCTTCATCATTAATAACACTATTACCTATACAGTAAGGACCACTTTTCAACACTACCAGGACTATAAGAAATGTATTTAACGAGGGAGTGTAGGTGTCTTTTGATTAAATGTGTTATCTGTCTTCTCAGGATGCATTGCCACGTCATTGAAAATGTTTTCATGGATGACAATACTCATCCTATCTCTTGTGACAGTGGCAGACATCATTCAAATCAGTAACATCATCTAATTAATAGTCATCCTTTCTGCCAGACAGTTTCCTTACTGCTAGTTGAGGCAAATTGATTTTTTCTCTCCAAGTGTACGCAAGTAGCCCATGAATAATGCATACAAATTAAAGTCTTATCTTTCAACTGTGACAAACAATGTTGCCTCCTTTGAATATTCCACAAAGGTGTGTGTGTGTGGGGTGGCTCATTAACAAAGCAGGCACATATACCATGTAAGACAAGTGTCGTTTTCATTTGAAGAGTACAACCATACATTTACGACTGCCCCCGGCCAAACTGCCATCATGTAGGTTGCACTGGTTCAAACCATATGGTTTTATAGGTGTTCTAATTATTTGCAAATATCTTTACTGCTCCCTCGGTAAAAATGTGACTGATGAAAATTTTAAAAACTGTTCGGCCTCAAGAAAACAAAAAACAAACGTCAGCATTTTGCGACATTTACCTTCTATCTGAGTCAGACAAGACAACATTCAAAAGAATGCTGTTTATTATTAAAAAAAAAGAAAATCTATTTTCAGTCCCATCAGTCTACACACATGACATCAATGAATGTGTCAGTCTTCTTCGAGGAAAAATCAACTTGACTTTGTACATTTTCACAGTGGCTTTGAAAACCTGAGGCCACACTGGAACTTTGAGTGTATAAATTGTCAAAATAGCTCCAGCTGAGAACTATTTCTTCCTCTGAATACATTGAACATTTTGAGCCTCATCTGATTTTTTTGCTTGGGGGGAGGGAAGGGACAAATTGCTTTTAAAACATTGACAGTCTATATTAGACACTATATGATACATTTGACAGAAGAGTTTGAGGTTATCAAGCCCAGGTAATGCGCAAGCACACTACATAGCAATTCATATGCTCAATATCGCCAAAGAATTCAACACGCCAACAACAATTGTCTTATAGTTTCACAGCAATAGATTATTTTGTTTGTATACAAACGTACATTTTTTACCAGGTGAAATAAAAATGTCAGTATTGGCACGGAGAAGAGGACTGAACAAGAGATAAGATGCAGTGCAAAAGACAGGTTAGGCAAAAATTCTCCATCGCTGCGGAGAGACTTTGTCATTCCCTTTTTTTTGAAGCTCAACCTGACTATGCTTGAGGGAGAACTCAAAGAGTCAAGAAGTTGGAGCTACTGCATCGCCACTCTTCAAGGAAGCGCAGCTCTCCTCAGATTTGCTGGTTTCCTTTCTAGATGCACTTTGCCTGAAGGCTCTTCTTCCACACTTCCCACATCCTGACTTGTAGAACGGTAGACAAAAACAGGATGTGTGTGTTTGCCATTTCGCCGGCAATTTTTTAGTCTCCCCTTAGAAATGCTCTACATGTAACAGCTGATGAGCCGTCGATTTTACAATGGAAGTTCATTATCGATTCTAGCTCCTTGGCGGATGTGTCTACCCAGGGCAATGTCAAGAGATATTGAACCAGTTGGAAATGTCAGACAGGAATGAATCGTGAAAGGTAACAGGAGCAGTGGGAAACATGTGCCTGCACCTGTCCTCGAATATCTGACATTATATGACAAGATTGGAGAATATGGTGGGGCCTTTTTTGACGTTTCACTAAAATGTATTCCTTTCATACAGAAAGGCTAAATATCACAGTTACTATGTTGACACGTCGACTTGTATTGCCAGCCGACAAAGGTTTAGACTAGCAAAACATCTTGACACCATGTAAGCATAAAACACCATTTCTTGTAATAACGGGGGCTTCTATGTATTGTATTTGAACGGCCTGTATTTCATAAAACACACAGTATGCCAAAGCATTGCACTGATGCAGAGTTAAATTTACTGTAGCACATTAGTCTCTTTGAATCTGCATAACATACTGTACTATCCGAGAATTAACTTTTTTATGGCCATCATACACTGTATGAAGCACTGCATTACAACGCTAATTTAAATTGTTATGAAATATCTGTTTTAATGAGGTTACCTCAAATCTGTGCTGATTAAAGGACATGATCGGATTAGGATCTTACTCATCTGGTATCAATCAGCAACAATTGCACATCGCAAACACTGAACTATTAAGATTATTAGTGTTGCAGGTTGCTGCTATTTCAGTTTAGTTATAGTAATGCAGGTCAGTTCAAATGCGTGAGGCTCTAAAAAAAGCTACAATAATATATACATTGTTCTCACAAACATATTATGTCATGCAATTCAGACACACTGAGATCAGTTTTTTTTTGGGGGGGGGGGCAACTATGCTCTGTTTTATTATTATTATTATTATTATTATTATTATTATTATTATTATTATTATTATTATTATTATTATTATTATCATTAATATTGTTATTATTCAGGAAAGGTCCTTAATAAGGCTGGGGTAAAAAATGTGTGTTGCATGTAGCAGCTTTTCACAAGACTTAAGGTGCTCTCTAAATACACTGCAGGATAATATTTTCACCAAGGCCATAAAGATCTAGCATACATTCTGCCTATTTGTATAAATATTTATATATATATACATAAATATGTATATGTATATATATATATATATATATATATATACAGTACTGTATCTTAACTTTATCTCTTCTCTATTACAGTTATTTGTCACTCACCAAAAGCTGTGTAGAATTCCTCCTTTGTCAGATGTTCATCGTCGTTGATGTCATTGTATTTCAGAAGGTCAAAAAGCGTACACTCAGATTTATCCTTGGATAGCCCTTCTTGCTTGATTACCTGCAACATAAGCATAGCACTCGTGCAGTTAATTCGCGAAGTGATACTATTTGTTTTTAAAACATCCCCAATGGAAGAAGTGTCTTGTTTTTCCCAAGAAAGAAATGCAACACACTAAATAAAATGGAGCGACTGTGAGCATTGTGATGTCGTTCTCTAGTGGCCGTCATTTAGATAACTGAATTTACTCTTTGAAAGTCACAAGTGCATGTGAGCGTGCGGAGAAGGTGAAGAGAAAATATGGTTTTCTAATGGAAAGATGTCAAAAGAAGATTAGACCTCTGACTTGAAAAAGACAAGGAGATTGGGAACCCTTTTTTTTTCCTCAGGAGAAATGCAGATACTTTGGTCTGAATATTTTTTGGAAGGCACTACCTGTTTATGACTTTTCCACTACTGTTTTAAAAAAAAAAACCATTTCATCAGTGTATGACATGGTCCCAGTCATCCATCATTCCAAGCTGTCAGAACACTTTACTAAATCTTTACAGATGTGACAGCTGCATGCATCTTCATTCAACTCTTATTCCTTGGATCATTGCGTAGCATCATTAAGGTGACTCGCACAACTGTAAAGGAAACATACATTAAACACTAACTTGAGTGAAACACCATACACAGTTACTAAAGTTTTACAGATTGCCCACAAAGCTTATATAACATAAACAAACACAAAGTACAGTGTATGCTGGGAGCTAATCTCCTGATTCTGTGGTTCTCATCCATTTCATAAATGTTTAATGAAAGAGCCATCGGTAACTCAACCGCAATCTTACAGTGTTTCTCAGCTCAGGTTTGGTATAAATAACTGGCTGTACCTACATGCTGGTTGACCACCAGGCATCAGGTGAGAAAAAATATGCACACACACGTACACACAAACACACACACCAAATATTTAAAGCAGACCCTGGTGCTAAATGAGCTGAGAGACATCATTCATAGAGAAACAGCTGTAACGTGTTTAGAATGCAGGTGCTTTCACCATGGAATTAACATCCCTTTTAGAGAGGCAATGGAACGTTACACGTGCAGTCAAATGAAACACCTAATTTACAATTAACAATCACACTAATAGAAGTGTGTAATGAGGTCTGATAATGGTCATACCACAGGCACAGAGGCACTCAAATTGTTGTTTGGGGTTAGGGTATTTAGATATATCGGACACCAACACAGCCCCATAATAAGCAGAGATAGACCCAAGACAAGCGAAAATAAAACCTGGTCTGTCAGGGGGATCTTTTCAATTTGCCAGTGTCATGGTAGTTTGGTGCCGAACCAAAAGTGTCAACAGTCTCACGAGTGTGTTTGGACAGGAAAAAGAAATGTGTCTCTATCACCTAACTAGCCCTGAAAACGACTTCATCTGATTGTTAAGTGTGTGTGCCCAGTTTGTGACATTCAAATACCAAGGGAGGCCAAGGCTGCCATATTAAGGGCAAAGTGCTCCCTTGCTGTGGAAACATGCCTAAAGCTAAAAAGAGTGTATCAATGGCAGCTTACAGCGCCAGAGAATTTGCAGTAACCCAAACAGCATTTGTTTTACTTTGTGTAGCACATCCACTTCCACCATTCCACAACGTGCAACAAGTTGTGTGATAAAAGTCTATACAATCATGCAAAAATGATTTGAGTAATACTTGGACAATGTTAATATTGTTTGGAGGAAATATGGATTGAAAAGCATATTTCGAAAAAGGCTCTAACTAAAATAAGAATATCTTCTGCTATATCCTCAGGAATGGGCCAGAAAAAAAAAGTCAAAAGGTTATTCAACAAAGTAGGGGGGCTCGCCCCTCTGAATTATTGAAATGCATGACATATTAAACCAATCTTCAGGTACAGTGAGATATTCATTTGTTGAGTTGTCTACCAATGTCAAGGCGGACACAAAAAGCTAACACATGTAAGAGCCTCCTGTGAGCAAGGGGGATACAATGCCTTGCATTTCTTGCAAACATCCCAAGGACAACCCTAAGGACAATGCATTTACAAGTGCAACCAATAAAAGAGCTGAAAGAAAAAAATTATATTAGATAACTCCAAGAGAGTTCATAATATAATCTGAAGAATCAAAACTGTTAGTTGCTATGCAGAGACATGCACAGACATTTTGAGGGGCTGTTGCTGAAAAAAGTGCAACATGTGTGGATATTTTTTTGCATAGGGAATCCCATTAAATATACCATTTGTCGTAAATCCTCTATTTCCACAACTTAAAATGTCAGACTTTTTTTTTCTCTCAAACATTCAAACCGGCTGTGGCTCGGGCAACTTCAGCCCGAAACCACTGCACATCCCTGTTGCTATGCCTCATTCGTTGCCAGTGAATCAGGGTAGGAATGAATCTCTTCAATTGTGGTGTCACCTATACCTGAGAGAGCTCGCTGCTATCGACAAGTCCACTGCCGTCGGCGTCAAAGCGCTTGAACATGACGTCGACGAGTTGCTTTCTGGCCGCCATGTTGTCCTTATGACCTCCTTGAGTGCTGGAACCCAGGTATCTCTTGTCATGCAGATCTAAAATCTTGGTCTTCAGCCGACGGTAGTCACTCAGTCGGCAGTTATCATCTGCGGAATGAAAGAGGTTGGATGGATTATGAAAGGTCAAACTACTGTGCGTAAGGATGCCTGGGAAAACATAAGAGCACATAAAACTGAGGGGGAAAAATGTACAGCAGTGTTAATGTATTAGTTGCCTTAAACGCAACACTTCCTTTGAATTTGACATTTAAACTGAATGTCAAAATTACAAAAACTTTGGCACATGATAATAGCTTCTATCCTGGTGGTATAAATTACATGATTTAACAGATGATGAAAAGTTTACACCCTTTCCTTTGATTGTCTGGTAGATTGTATACCAGAGGCGAAAAGCAAGGACCTTTTTTGAAATGACAGACTTTTTTTACTATAATACAAAAGAGCTGTAATTAGCAAGTAACACACTTCACTTAATCCACAACAGGCATTTTCCCAAAGTGCCTCAGATACATTTCTTTCTATATTTTGTTACTCTGAGAAACATCCTTCATGGTGCAACAAAAAGCAATAACTTATCTACCTTCCTAAGGGTGGCATTATGCTAAACAAATCTATGCCTGTTGCAATTCAAAACAGTCACTTCCCCATCAGCACAAAATCAATGATGCACAAATCAATTCCACCAATGTCAAACACTAACACCGACAGCCTGAGACAAGAACAAGGTTTTGTATGTGCAATCCACCGTCAAAGGACACACATCAAAAGAGACAGCAACTTGAAAGGTTCTCCACAAGTGGAATTGGGGCAAAAAAATAATGACTGGAATACATGGTTGACAGATGTCACATCAACTTTCTGATTCTTAGATCCCAGGAAGTGTTTGTTACCCCCAGTAACAATGGTGGTTCTATTGGCTCACGTCGATGACAAAACACGTTTTGCTAGACAATTTAGCCTGGAAGAAAATAACTCCACCAAAGCAGCTGGAAGTTTGGAGGAATGCTTTTCATTGTCTGAACGTGTGCTTTTTTTGACTGTAGCAGAAGAGCACACTGGATGACAGGTGTCTATAGCAAATACCATCAGTCTGGAGCTTTCTAGAACAGTATCGTATGCTAATGGCACGCCCCTCTCAGCGGCAGCATCCCCAAACGTTATGAAACGGCCTCTGTTTTGAGCAGCCTTGGCGACAGAAATACGGCCTTCTTCAGAAGCGGCAGAATGAATAAAAGATAAATAGCTTCGAGCTGCTTCACCCAGGAGATGTGAAGGTCAGTGTCGTCAAAGGGCTGTGCACAGGGACACACACACCGGCACCCATCCACACCGTGCAACATTCTACCTAATGCACACATGGGACAACACTGGGAGGGGTTAGGAGCTGCCAAACCTTCGTTCTTGGCTTTTTCCATTCATTAAAGGCAATTCTCCCATGCCAATGAGAACACAGTGGGCATGTTGAAGCAAGATTCTCCAGCAGCTTTAAAAATAAAAAAAACAGGGCCATCTGGCTATTCATGCCCCTCACACGAGTCTTCTCTGGCTTCTTCATCAGCACATGATAATTTTTTTTTTTTTTTTTTTTTTTACTTTGTACAAGTTATTGTTTTTGTAGCGCTAGGAAGACGAGAATCAAATTTCCTGTTTCTCCTTAGCTAATTAAACGACTCAAGGCAAATCAGTGACGGTGCCAACAGCTGCATCTGTCTACCAGTGTGTGCTAAATGCCTGCCTGATTGCGGTATTATAGGGGGGTAAAAGGGAATGAACCCCTCTCAATATGCTTCCACCTTACTTTCCAGGACACAACAATTGTCTGGTTTCCCTGTTAAGCTGCCGAGCAGCCGAGCTGTTGGACGGCTGCCAAGCCCTAATGGCATGCCACACACAAACCCTGCCCTGTAGATGTTGCACTGTAAAAGTTTTGTGTGTTTAGTTGCTGAAGTTAGTGGAATAATTGGTCACTTTTTCCAAATTGAACGTCAAAATTGAAACAACATAATGAAATAAATGTTATCTTCTCAATTTTGCCACATTATGTTTTATTTTATTTTAGGCGGAAAATTGCAAATGCACGTTTAATCATTTAAATGTTAATCAACTTTAAGCTAGGAAACACATATAAAT
>JAVQIZ010109945.1:0-2500 GCA_036023535.2 Galaxias brevipinnis
AGAGAGAGAGAGAGTTGTCGTTGCGCGGATGTCATTGTGATTCTTTGTCAATGTGTTAATTATACCAAGACAATAAAGCGCCTTTGAATTTGAATTGAATTGAGTCAGCGAGGAGGGGAGGAAGGGGGGAGGGGGATTTATGTGGAGAGTGGGAGAGCGTGGCAGTGATACATGGGTTTGTTAGTCAATTGATAAAAGAGAGGAAATTTAAGAATAACATTCATCACGGCCAGACATTGCCACCATACATCACCTATTTGCAAACAGAAAGGACTAATATTTATCCCTCGGAGAGAAAGAGAGAAACTCTCTCTCTCCCTGCTCTCTCTTTCTCTCTCTCTCTCTCTCTCTCTCTCTTACTTCCTTTCTCACTCTGTCTTTCTCTCTCTGTGTCACACATACACACACACACACACACACACACACACGCACACAAGCACACAAGCACACAGACACATTGACACACACACACCAATGCACCCGGTGACCCAATTAAGCCAAAATAATAGGATGTAATTGAAAACATAAAAGCAGCTTTGAATGAAACAATGAAGGAAAACAACACTGACGCAGAAAGCCTCTCTCTTCCTTTCCCCCTCGTCGCTGTGAAGGCTGACGCCTGGCGCAGCGTGTTTCACATACAGATACATATTGCCCCGCTTGTCGGCTTCTAGGCGGCAGAGGCTCCATGGTAATGGTCTGCCTGGGGGAACAGGCCCAGGTAAGGACAGCGAAGAAGAGGAATCTACGTTGGGCTTACAGGTTGAGCTGAATCGATTGTTCACGACATGCCAATGAGGAAAGACGCCATTGGTCAAAGTGTGTGTGCCAGACTGTGCATGTGTGTGTGCGTGTGTGTGTGTTTGTGTGTGCGCGTGCGCGTGCGTGTGTCCAGGCGTTCGATAGCAGAGGGACTTTTTTGCGTATGATATACTGTTTTGTAAAGTGTCTGTTTTTAATGTATTAGACGTTGAATCTTGTGTGTGCGTATTAGTGGGTGCGTGTGTGTGTGTGTGTGTTAGTGTGTGTGGATGTATGTGTGCATATTAGTGTGTGTGTGTGTGTGTGTGTGTGTGTGTGTGTGTTAGTGTGTGTGGATGTGTGTGTGCATATCAGTGTGTGTGTGTGTGAGTGTTGGTGTGTGTGGATGTGTGTGTGCGTGGTCTCTGTGTAATGTATTGGGGGTTTGAATCCTTCTGATGCATTGCTGCCGGCGATATCTTTCATCTTCCTCCTTGTTCCCCCTCTTCAATCCACTATGGAGACTTTTAAATTGTCAAGGCTGATATTTAATTATTCAACCCCCCCCCCCCATGATCGATCGTTACTTAAAACGCCTGATCCTCCCACACCCCCGCCCAACTACCCATTAAGACACACAGAGCATTTTAGGGGAAGAAAAATCACATTTCATCTACAAAACCAATAAATACTCCTCTAACCCCCCTCCCCCACCTCCACTAGCAGTTTCCATTTAAATCAACAAATAAACAAATAAATAAATAATAAAGATGGATATATAAATAAGGTTACGCTGAGGGGTGGGTGCTGGGCTCACGAGGATGTGTGTGTGTGTGAGTGTGTGTGTGTGTGTGTGTGTGTGTTGGGGTGCGTCGGGTTGGGGGGATGTATTGGGGGCGTCTTTGTTGCTACTCATGCCCCAGATGGATGACTTGTACGGGGGAGTGTATTTATTTTGCGGCGAAGCGACACCTCGAGATTTGTTATTCCCCGGCGTTGGCGAGTTTTTCACACTGCTCCACATCCCGGGGACCATATTTCATCCGTGCACTCCCAATCCCCAAACAGATTTATTTACCGGCCTTATTCCTGTACACATACACCCCTTGACAACACACACACACACTCACATACACACACACACGTGCAAACATGTAAATGTATGAAGCCAGTGTATGTATTGTAGGTAATGGCTCGCAAACACTGACTGTTCAAATACACATGTAAAGTACATATTCAAAATACACAAGCAGCTGCAAGGAAACCATATATCTTGCATTCTCTCAACGAGATACAAACAGGAACACTAAGTTATTTATTTGTTTGCTTTATATACAACAAATAAAAGTGCTGCGCATACACCATTTACAATTTTATTTCCTGGTTGAAGCCCCCTACTTCTTCATTATTGGACGATAAAAGCTCTCATTTGTTTGCCCAGGGTGTTCCATGCGTCTGGGGAGTGTTCTCCTCACCTACAAAGAGATACACAGAGGTGAGAACAGGGCCTGTTGTGACAGAGAAAATGTTGTCGTCACCCCTGAAGTGTGTGTGTGTGTGTGTGTGTGTGCGTGGGTGTGTGTGTGTGTGTGTTCGTGGGTGTGCGTGTGTGTGTGTGTGTGTGTGTGTGTGTCTCTAACATGTGTAGCATCTGTAGCAGCACGGCTCTGAGACAGTCTGTGGCTGGGTTGGCAGGTCGACGGAGTCGGGCCTTTTTGTCTGGACAGGTGTGAAAGCAAGCAAGAAAGAAAGAAAGAAA
>JAVQIZ010109945.1:5000-15161 GCA_036023535.2 Galaxias brevipinnis
TGTGACAGGGGCCTGCAGGCCTAGGGGGCTCCCCTCCTGGCCCATGATAAATGACCCGGGGTGGGCAGGGGCAGGGCCAGGGGAGAGGGCCGAGGGAGGGCAGAGGGTGGAGGGAGAGTGGACAGAGGGGCGAGAGAGGAGCGGCGCGGAGGGCAAGCGGGGAGGTGAGGCAAGAGGGGAGGGAAGGGGAGGCTTTGGCGCTCCTGGTCCTGGAGGTTTGAAAGACGTGGCCGAAGGGTTCGACGAGGTGAGAGGAACCGAACCTGTGGAGAGGAAAGAAGAAAAGAGTCAACGTGTGTATGTGTGGGTGTGGGTGTGTGTGTGTCTGTGTGTGTGGGTGTATAGGTGTGTGTGCATACGTTTGTACATGTGTGTGTGTGTGTTGTTTGTGGATGGGAAAGTGAAGGTAGAGAGGAGGATTCACACCCACACTTCCAGATCAATCATGCCCACACAGTCTACAGCTGGCACATAACTGACCCTGAGGTCACCACAGCAGCCTAGCACTCTGTGCGCCTCTAGGTCTGTACCTATAGACATAACCCTGCTACTGATCCTCTTATAAGAGCATTTCTGAAAGTTGATTCGGAATCCACCACAAACCCGCTCTGATATTTAATATAGCCAAAAGAGCCCCCCCTCCCTTTTTTTTATATAAAGATGAAACATATGTTCCAGTGTATTACCTCAACTGGAAATGTAATATAGCACAAAGGTTGTGCAGCTTCAAAAACCCATATACCCGCAATTAGGGATGACAATAAAACATGGAGGATTCTCCTTAGCACTGACATATAAATGTCTTCCTTTGAGGGGAAAAACATGTTTCTGTGCCAAGCACAATGCTCGTCTCTGAACTAGTTCTCGGAGAATAAAAAACAGCATGTGGAGTAAGGAGAGAAAGTTTTAGTCTCTTTAGATTTGGAAAGCACACATTCCGGAGAAGTTTGAATAAAAGTCTGAATGAAAACTGGGTCATAAGTCATCAGCAGAAAACGTTTTCACATAACCAGCTATATTGTTGGCTGCTGGCGAATTCTAAGCTTAAAATGTGTGTCGTGGTATTTGGGACTATTTGATATGTTGTTATGTCATGGCAATCAGATGTGTGACTGCCATGGTGTGGTTTACATTTTGTTGTGCAATAATATTTCAGTCCCATATAATTAAAATTCCACGTTATACAGAAAATGCCTCAGCAAAAGAATAGTTGGAAGCAAGCTAGGTAATTGTACTTGTCCAATTCCATTAATTAAATTACCATAACAAAAGAGAGCGTTACCTTTTTAGTGATTAACTACTATTGGTCACAAACATAACACGTGGTTTTAGAGGGGGAATTCGCCACTCATGGACAGAGGGTTAACGATGCGTTATTAAATATGTCATTCAACGTGCAGATCAGAGAAACGGCAATAAAATGATGCGCCACAGGAGGCGCAAGGCTATTAGAAATAAGCTAACTCCTCAAGTCCACCAGTTTAGCGTCTGTGACAGGAGCGTGCGCAGCAGCGGAATATCTCGGTAATAAGATAAAACATTCTATGATTAATGCTGCATTTTACTGTGTTGTTGCTTGTTATTTATCTTTGGATTTTTGTGTGTGCAAAATTCTGAAAATAGTTGTGTAGTAAATAAATAAGTGGTATGTAAGGTTATTTTTCACGAAGAGGAAACCTGTCTCAATCCAGTCCTTGATCAACACTTCTTATTGATGAGGTTGTCTACAAGTGTCTGAACACTGTTTTGCAATTAAAGGTTGACTAGCAATTTATTTCTGCAAGGGGACGTTAGATACATTTAGAGGATGGTTTGCTGTAGACTTCAGGCAACATTTCTTAATATCTGTTAGTACTACTGAGCGTACCAATCAATTTGATGAACCAAGGATATTTATGAATGGATTAATAGAGAATAACGTGTTCCTCTATAGCCTAGATCAGAATTAATGGTATAGTTCTAAAATATCATTCGATTAGAGTTCTTTAGATAATGGATTTAAAAGCAAATTTGTATTAGAAATAAACGGAGACAATTAAGCTTAATCATATTAGCAACAAATGACAAGACTCCAGCTTTGTAAACAGCAAATCAAGCGTCATGACCTTAGACAAGAAAATGATGTAACAAGTTTGAATTGATATTAGAAAATGTTTTGAATTAGTAGATTATGAAGAACACAATAATTTTTGTTACACGACACGGTCTAAAGCAGAAGTTGCTTTGACTGCTGGTATTTTATCAATTTGCTCTTACTATCTTCAACAATGATCGTAGAGGAACATCTGGCATTAGAACCCATAGGTATATATATGATACGCGCAAGCGCATCCTGTTAGAGCGCTCTTCTGGTTCAGCAGCTGAGCTCATGCGTCTAAAGCCACTTTGGTTCGTCGTCGACAGTTTCAATGTGCAAGTCCTCAACGCCCCATTTTTCTAATTATGACATACCTGCACTCACTTTTCCAAACACACATTATTAAAACCACAATGTGTACTTTTCTCTCTGCCCTTCTCATGAAATGGGGGCAATGATCACTCTGGATGATTTGAGGAAATCAGTCATAAAGATCAACCTTTATCAACCACCTTTATCAACCACAAGATGATGTACAAAATGACTAAGACATTTTGAAATTTTAAATTACAAGATACCAAACAACCAACCTCCAAGCTGTATACCCTGCAAGACACCATGGATCGGTCCTAAAATCCAAAATGGAACATTTAATAAATCCACTGCAGTGAAAATCATCTCTGATTCGGATGTTCTTCAACATATAGGCCTCCTGTACAAAACCGATGGGCCTATTCCTCAGTCCTTAGTTGGCCCGATGCTACCACTGGCGAAGTGTGAGCAGTGGGGAGCGCACCTCACCACTGCAAGGTCCGTGCGCCATGCTCACAGCACCTTGTCAACTCTTAAATGTAACATTTTAAAAGTGATTTTATTTCTGTTATTCATTCCTAAAATCCGTAGGATGGGACTCTCATTAAGGATGAATAAGCAAGCATCAACACATTTTTCGCTGTCCATAAGCACATAGATCACTTAATAGATCATTAACCACCGATATGCTGCTGACATGGACTCTTTTTACATCATGTCTCTCCATTACAGACCGCTATTACCGAAGGGGGAGACCCGTCGGCAGTCCTGCCTAGAAATATTAGACGGTGGGTTCGGTTATATTACAGGGCATTACATACTAATGGGGATGCCAGCGGGTCGGCCTCAGAGAGAACATGTTCAGCGCTGCTCGGCTCAGCGTAACTCGCGCAGGGGTTCTTTAGAAGCGGGAGTCAAGAGTTGACAGATATACCTATGGTAAAGTTGAAGGAAATAGAGTAGGCTAAGTATAGGCCTGCATGATGTTGTACCCTGCTTTTCTGTATACCATATGACTTTTTTGAATATTTGTTTACCGTGTTTTTTCTTTAAATTTGGCAAGATACATAGATAGTTTCGTATCAGATTTAGACCATTATATTATCATGTCAGGCGTTTCAATTTGTTGCCTTTAATAGCTAAAATGTATGGTTTAGGTGGTTCAAAATCATAAAGTCGTTGTTAATCGCCTTGTCTGTATATTAGGCATTGGACCTTTCATTTACGTTTGTTCATAAACAATTAAATGTAGGCATCGTAATATCAATACCATTCTTCAAATAACATGCAGACAATCATTCAACAACACCGTTGTATAAGTTATTTTATAACGATATCGTTCATCCTATTTATCCATATTGTTCAATTTAGACTTAAATATTGGTACATAAATTAAACGTACAACTAGTCTAAGTTCAATAGAAATTCTCATTTTGAATTGCGTCTTTAAAAACGAAATTTAATTTTGGCCTAACAGTAGGCTACTTCAGATTATCAATAAATAATATATTATCATACAATAGGCCTATTCATACTAGAAAACAAAGTTTACATTTTACGCGATTTATTTTGTGGCAAAATTTCTAGAAATATTAAAGTATCCCTACCAATTGAGAGACCTTCAGTACCAAGAATTTACAACCGTTAATTCAGTATTTAAAGTAAATTATGAGAACTTGATTATCGGATGCCGTCCGCAGCGCCCACTTCTCTCAACATCGAGTTGGCCCTAATCAATAGTGGCCTGCCTTGTCTGTAGCCTCTACTGTATTCAAGCTTGGACAGGAGGTGGAAATGCAATGATAATCTAATCGATTCCTTAAATTGACTAATTTGCAAGCAGTGTCATTATGCAAAAAAAATATCCCCCTATCTAGGCTAAACTACACACTTATATTCAGTTAACAGCTTATCAATAGATGAACAAGGAGCAATAAACTAAACACTTTTACTGCATTATAACTAGGTTTATTTGATTTGATGAAAAACGGTGTCTATATAAATCACCATAACCTGCGAATGAGAGTACAATCTGTATTCCATGGCATCATCATTCAAATTGTACAATGTTTGATTGCACCGTGTTAAATTTAAATTAGCAATCAAAAAGTTTAAAATCCACATTTATATTTGACAAGAAAACATCTACGCTTCCACTTAAACAATTCGATTTGTGTCCACGAAGAGGCAGCCTTGAGCCTATTTCCAGGACAATACGTTCGCGCTCCATACACATTTTATAGTAGTTGTATATACTGTTATACACACGATTCTAGTTTTAAATGTGTTTTTATGTTTATTTACCTTATTTGGATTTATGTCAATACAGTTCTTATAAACACTGCATCTTTAAGTGTCAATTATAATGTGCTACTACACTAGTTGGAAACTAATTTAAATTTAATTAAATAACATGAGCTATTGTTCAAAGGTATAGATGTCTGTGGTGTAGCACAAGTTAACTGCGTCACGTCACCATACACTAACGTGCCAACAAAAAAAAAAAGATTCCCTGAAAACATTATTTGTTCTGACTATACATGACACTTATATTAACTACAATGTATATATTTCCATGGGGTTCACCCCTAAACAAAATTGTAAATAGATATGTGATGTGTTTCTTTTGTATTTCTCTAAATATTAAGATTTTACTTAAATTAACTTTTTTTTGTTGTTGTCAAACTATAGTTGTTTAGGCCTTCTTCAGATCATAATTATAAAATGCGTAGTTTTTACCTGCCTGCTCTTGAATACGTTTTGGGGAATACATTGTCTGTAACTACGAGAATAAATAATAAACTAATGGGATTTCTTATTTGGTCTACTGAAATGAAAGCATTAGGCGCGTTTTTTTCTCCCTCTTTTCTCTCTCACCCTCACCTCCTGCGTTTGAAAGAGTCAGCCAGCTGACTGTCTATAGCTGTCAGAGAAAGTGCCTCCTCCCCTCCATTGCTCCCTCCTTCCCGTCTTCTATTTCAGCCAAGCACTCAAATCCCATTGGAGAGAAAGTGTGTTGGATCCTGCCTTTCACCGCGACGTCACCACACGGTATAAGACTAAAGCTTGGCTAACGGCGAGTGCAGTCTGCTGGATACTCGGGAGTGAGTGATAATCGAAGGAGAGCCTAAATCTCTGCGGTGCAGAGCTGGAAAGCTGCTTCTCACAGCGAAATTCAGACGCCATATACTCTGCTTATACGCTTTCTTCTAAAAGGGAAAAGGGACTTACAGCAAAGAAGTTTTAAAGAGGACTGGTGCCTGCTTCTTCCTACGTGGT
The DNA here is from genome assembly GCA_036023535.2 of Galaxias brevipinnis. NCBI lineage: Eukaryota > Metazoa > Chordata > Actinopteri > Galaxiiformes > Galaxiidae > Galaxias > Galaxias brevipinnis. The sequence goes on from JAVQIZ010109945.1 coordinate 10,669, forward strand.
ACATTCTTTTTTGTAATAAATATTATTATTTATTGATTTTCTTAACCGCCTTTTGCAGAAAGGACTGAAAATTTACTTTAAAAAACTGAGGCGAGTTGTTTTTTTTATTTTCCTTCAGTCTGCTCTTGAGTAGATTAGCCCTGGAAAAAGGGCTACATGACGCAAAGTCCGATGTCGTTTGCAGTGCATTAGTCTGAAAGTGTTTTTTCCCCCACTTCGCGTAGTTTTCTCTTTTTTGTAAACTCTTAACCGGTGGTGAATGCTAAATTGCACTGGTCTACACCAGTGGAGGAGTCATATGAACTGTTTTCCTGAGACGACAAAGAGAGAAGAGACGCCTATTAACAAGTCGGTTTTTGCAACGTTGTCATATCTGCAGAAGACTCACGGCAACAAGATGAGCACCGAGCTGAATATGGGCCCGGAGCTTCCCAATAGCCCTCTGGCTTTAGAATATGTCAACGACTTTGACCTGATGAAGTTTGATGTGAAGAAGGAAGGGCTGGCCGGGCTTGAGCGTGCCACGGTACGCCAGTGCAACCGTCTCCAGCCCCAAGGCTCTGTGTCTTCCACCCCTATCAGTACACCGTGTAGCTCTGTGCCCTCCTCGCCCAGTTTTAGCCCCACGGAGCAAAAGAATCATCTCGAGGAACTCTACTGGATGCCTAATGGTAGCTACCATCAACAGATAGACCCGCAGACGCTAAGCTTGACCCCGGAAGACGCAGTAGAGGCCCTGATCGGAGCCACGGCACACGGACATCCCCCGCCCCCTCATGTCCAACAGCAGCTGCAGCAGGGTGCATTCGAGGGCTACAGAGGCCCACACCACCACCACAACCATCATGGTCATGCCCAACAGCACCACCACCCATACGGGGGAGGTATCCCACACCACCCCGACGATCTGCCTGGACACCAGGGTGGACTAAGCCACCAACACACCCAACACCATCACCACCACAGCCAGGACCCGGACAGCCCGTCCCCGGAGTCCCCAGGATCCCACCAGACCCTCCACCATCATCGCCACCATCACCATCATCACGGCCATCCGAGCCAGTCTTCCCACCACGGGTCTGGGAACGTGGAAGATCGCTTCTCCGACGACCAGCTGGTCTCAATGTCTGTGAGAGAGCTCAACAGACATCTGCGCGGCTTCACCAAGGACGAGGTTATCCGCCTTAAGCAGAAGAGGAGAACCCTGAAGAACCGGGGCTATGCGCAGTCTTGCCGTTTCAAGCGGGTGCAGCAAAAGCACGTGCTTGAGAACGAGAAGACTAGTCTCATCACCCAGGTGGAGCAGCTCAAAGCGGAAATCAACCGGCTGGCGCGTGAAAGAGATGCCTACAAACTCAAGTGCGAGAAACTGACTGGAAGGGGGGCAAATAACGGGTTCCGTGAGGCTGGGTCCACAAGTGACAACCCGTCATCTCCAGAGTTTTTCATGTGAGTTGCTATAGCCTTCTTGTGACTCTCCCCTCCACAACTGATGCTGATAAACAAACAATAATAGTCAACACCCTTCCGTGATGTTTATGATTATATTAATATTGGTAACAACTATATTCATATTAGAAGAATAATCCATTAAATGCTATTCTCATATATAATCATCTCGCCATCCACGTGTCAACCAAGATACAAAGAGCAACTTAGAATGTTTTATCAGTCGCAGCATCTTTGTAGATTAGTTGCTTAAAGTGAAGATACTTTTTTTCTTTCTTGAAGAGAGAAGAGGAATGGGCGTATGAACTAAACTCTTTTGTGCTACAGCTTTTAATAATCTGTGAGTATTGTAAGTTGGCCTCGAGGCAGTTGTCTGTTGATTGTTTCCTCGCAAATCATGACATTGTTATGAAACAACAAGTATGCCCAGAGCCTACAACAATTGACGCAGTCGAGCATTTTGAAACTTGCATTCGACAAGTGGGCCGGTAGAAATCTGACAATTTCCTAAGCAAAACTCCACATTATGCAAACGTTACTTCTGTCTACAAACCCGCCAACGGGGGACATTTTATGCAACATGTCATTGATTTATTGCCTGCTTGGTTATATTCAAATATATATTGAAACAAAAATCTGCATTAAAATATTAATCCTGCATGCTGGACATGTACGGTAATAATTTCTATTTTGTACCTTATTTTTTTTCCGTGTATCTTATGAGCATGTCGTTGATCTGCGCTTCTCCATAGTTTTTAAGGGGGTTTAGAGAAATGTAACGGGGACAGAACAGCAGGACTGCCTGTGCAGTGTCATTGTCTGGGTTTCTTTAGGCTTGTAAATATTATGCAACAGCAAAACTGCACACCAAGATTGAGGAGGCTTATTTGATCTTCTTTCTTTCTTTGTGTTGTGTTTTCTCTCTCTCTCTATCTTCTGTTTTTGTTTGTTGTTTGATTTGGGTTATTGATTGACTTTGGGCATTTTTAGTTGCATTTAAAGACAACAAACTGTATGTTAAGTGCACTTTTTGGGTAATGATTTTTTACGTTTTCATTTTGACTTTTGTGCAGACCTCCCTCCAGGAAGACATGCTATAATTATCATCATTTATACAAGATAGATACTTCATAAAACATTATCTTTTGAGACGTTTTTAAGCATTACGCCGGTCAGAAAACGAAAAACTATTTGCCTGATATTTAGATAAGACTTTCAAAGTCGATAATTTACTGGTAATGGTCTTGACATAAATGTGTTTTTAAGTTATCTGTTTTGTATACAGTAAGCTACATACAGTGGGGTAGGCAGTACATTACAGCGCTGTTGCACGTGTCTTCATACAATCCTTGTGACTCGCCTGACACCCTGTAAGGCAGGGGACGCGTGCTGACATGCAGTGCTCTTAACTCCTGCAGTTTAACTCCTAACCTCATTATATAATTGGCATTCACAAAGACAGTTTAGCATATTTTCTATTTTAGATGTATTCCGGTGCATTTGTAAAAACAGTGTACATATTTCTATTTTTCACAAGCAATATCAAACATTTCCAACCACATTCAAGGCCATATAAGTCAGGGGTTTGTTAAGTATTTAAATAAAGCATGCATTTCAGAGGTTGAATATAGTGCTAAAATGTTTTCCTGATTTTTTTTCTGCCGGTCAGTAAAAAAAGGGATTCAGGTTGAGCAAATTCTCAAAATGAAAACTCTGTGTATGTTATATAAAATATCTTCTTGTCTGTTTTATTATTTGGTGATTCTGGTTCTGCTGGCCAGATGCATAGTTTTAAGTTTTTATTTTAATGATTTAAATTAACAACTGTCAGATCATATCGAATAAGCATGGTGCTTGCATTTGAAACTATTGTTGAAAAGTCATGCATTTAACAATCTTTAGTTTGTTACTGATTCAACTGTGTTGAAATCACATTGAAAACTGCAGCAGCGGGTTGTTGTTTTGTTTTTATTAATTCCATGTACTTTGCGATGATGGGGATACATTTTCAATCCTGTTTATATAAATAAGAGAAAAACAACTTAAATTTGAACTATTGTAGTTCCATTCAGGCTGGTTTCTGTTTCGTCTTATTTTTGGTTGTTTTTGGAAGAAATTGTTTCCTATTTTGCTTATTAAAGTCATTGATATGGCAATTACTTTTTGGACTATTTATTCTACACAATTTTTCTTTTTGTATTGTTTACATATTTGCAAACTTAAACGTACATGGTATTATTTAAGCTCAATACGCAGCAAGTGGAGAATAGTGACTCAATGTTGCTCGTGGTGTACGAGCAATCTTTTTTTCAAGACCCTGAAAAAGGTTGAGACTATTTCGATGTAAATGTAATAAATGTCGATAATGGAAAACTAAATGAATGAATAAGAAGATTACATAAATACAGCCATTCGCTACAATAGCCAGAATAAATTATTTAGGGGCAATACTATATTCGAATGAAAAAAAGAGTATGTTTGTCTACACTTAAATCAATTCGGAAGTGAATGCTCATGGTCATTACTTAGGCTCTCCGCTTGTTAGTCGACATAGACTTTAAAGGTGGAGACTGGGTTCCGAAACACGCCAGTGATTGGAACTTACTGTAATTTAATGAAGTGTGCCAAATGCGCGTGTGATTAAAATGTGCTGGGTCCACCCGTCCACCTATCGCTGCAGGGAGATTCCTTGAGCTTTTTACGCATGAATGCTGACTTTACCATAATTCCCGTGTTGCACGTGCCTATAGGTAAATTATATATTTTAAGAGAAGAGTTGTATTGCTTTATGGAAAATTAGATTTACTGTGACTCATATGCACAAACAATAATTGCAGAGTCCCTCTTACCTCATTTTAGTCTGTGTGTGTGTGTGTGTGTGTGTGTGTGTGTGTGTGTGTGTGTGTGAGAGAGAGAGAGAGATACAGTGTGAGTGAAAGAGAATGAGTGGGTGTGTAAAAACAGTGAATATGCGCTTTATGCGATTCAAATAGTCAAAACAGCTAGTGGCAACTTAAAAAGGTTTTAATAAAGCAACATAATTA
>JAVQIZ010109952.1:0-20292 GCA_036023535.2 Galaxias brevipinnis
GAACTTGGTACATCAGCTTTCAGTTTTTTTGCCCTCGAATAAATGGAACAAGATTCAACAGGAATGTACAGTATATTAGGGCAGTTTGTTTCTGTTGAACAATTTAAACTTTTACTGGAGGATTTGGGAGCTGAAGAGTGTTCTTGTTTTGGTTGAAACTTAAATATTGTACTTAATTGTAAATATTGTATTGTAAAAAATCTTTTATTGTTTATTTATTTATTTATTTGTAATTTATATATTCAGGGCATTGCTGGAAAAGAGACCTGGTCTCAGTCGGTTAACCCTGTATAAATAAGATGAAAATAATGTTTGCGTGGGGTTTCGTAGACAGTCCATGATCTCAAGAAAAGCAAACCGCATGCTTTTAGTACCAGGCTTATTCAGTGACAGGTGACTGACTTATAAGCAGTTAGGAAGCCACATCTTATTATTATATAATAAATAACAATAACAATTAAAAAGTTAAAAAGTCATTTTACAACATTAAAGCAATAATTTCATATAAATAAACTATATATATATATATATATGTTAAAAAAATAATAAGGTAACATGATATAAATAAATTGAATCATTTACAATAAAACAATCAGTCAATATAATTATTGATAATTGAATGTAGAGTTTTGTCATCCCACAGACTATGTTTAATGAAATATATTGAAATAACAAAACTTCACCTCTAATTTTAGGCTTGGATTCCCTCCCTATCTCTACACCCTGCATTCTATAGAATACCATCATGGACAAGATTCTAGAGGGCATTGTCAGCTCCGATCACCCTGTTCCACTCAAAAAGGCCATCGTGAAGATGGTTGTGGAGGCAGCAGAGAAAGAAGTTACCCAGGAGCAATGCCAGGCTATGTACTCTCTCACCACCCGCTTTGTCCTCCTGGGAGAAGACATGTTACAGAAGCAGGTTGGTTTTCAAGTCCTGGAAGCATACGCCCGCTACCACCGCCTCGAGTTTGAACACTTCTTCAACAAAGACTTTGTCTTGGGTCTGCTGCAGCAAGGCTATGGCCCGCTTGACCGCAAAGACCCGGCCATAATAGACTACATCCACTGCTGCCTGCGGCTGCTCATCAGCTGCCCCTCGGTGCTGGAGATTTTCAGCGTGATCCAGGTGGAGGTCCTGAGGATGGTTTGCGAGCGCCCCGAACCGGCCCTGTGCGCTCGGCTCAGCATGATGCTGTCGGACTTTGTGCAGTGCATCCCCAGGGACAAACCGGCCATGTTGTTCTGCCAGCAGCTGGTGAGGACCATCGGCTACTTCCACTGTCCAGCCAACCAGGAGAAGGAGCTCAGGGATTACGTGGGCCAAGTCACCAAGGTCAGCACACTGATGCAGAACATCTGGAAGGCTGAGCCGGCGACCCTGCTGCCTTCACTTCAGGAGGTCTTTGCTATCATTTCTTCCACGGGTGAGACACCATAACTGTATGCACACTACACTAGTATTTGTTCTTCAGGACTGTTGTTAAAAGCTTAATTTTTCTAAAGCGCATTTTCTCAAAGTGGGCTACCCAACAATAAATCCGACTTTTTTAATTTGTAATTATTAGCAAGTAAAGTGATCCAACTGTAGACTTGTAGCCCCTTTCTGACCATTTCTTTTTTCGCAGATCCCTCCTTTGACCCATCTATTGCCCTAGCCAGCCTGGTGCAGCACATCCCTCTGCAGATGATAACAGTCCTAATCAAGAGCCTCACCACAGATCAGAATGTCAAAGACGCTAGCATGACTAAGGCCCTCTGCAGGTCAGCTCTCATAGCCTTTTACCCTCTGATGTACTAGATATCAACATGCAGGGTTTTGTATCTGAGATGTAAACACGTATTTGCTGAGTCAGCCACTGTTGAGTGGCGGTGAAGTGGCTGTTGTTTCTGTTAGTACTTTGTGAAGTGTACCACACCGTTATCACAAAACATATTGTTTTCTGCTCTGTGAATAACATTTTCACCAGAATATGGCATTCTATCTGTATTTTGTAGGTTTACATGTAGTCTTTTCTGCCCTCACCCCCCCTCTCTCTCAGGATGATTGACTGGCTGTCCTGGCCCCTGGCCCACCATGTTGACACCTGGGTCATAGCTCTGTTAAAGGGACTGGCAGCTGTGCAGAAGTTCACCATCCTCATAGACGTCACACTGCTCAAGATAGAGCTGGTGTGTATTCCGCAGTCTGACCCTACAGAAATACTATGTTGACATTCATATATGTTTGCTATTAATTGAGTCTTTAAAAAAAAAAAAAATCACTGTGTTGACTTGAAGTTGATCCTCATGGACGATGTGCCTGGAGCGCAGACATTTGCCGCTGGTTAAGTTCCTTGTATATATGATTTATGTCATATCATAAGTGTTTGTTTTTGTGTGTGTTTTGTTTATAACTGCGAAGGTGTTCAACCGCCTGTGGTACCCCATTGTGCGCCAGGGGGCACTGGTTGTTCTCTCTCACATGCTGCTGAGTTTCCAGCATTCTCCCGAGGCCTTCCACTTGGTGAGGAATCTCTCCGTTCTCCTGAAAATCCATAATCGTTCCACGTAGCCTTCCGCTCTGACTCTGGCTCTGTTCCGCCCGCTATTTAGGTCATAATGACTTTAGGCTCTATGAAGCTCCATCGGCAGCACCCGTGGCTCAGAAGCTCTCTGCCAGTAATGATGTGTAAAGTGCTGATCATTTCAGAGATGACTCCATAGGCCTGTTTTCATCTGCTTTTAAAAGCATTTGTGGAGGAAGATATGAGGCGTTTCATTCAAGAAGCGAGACGTGTCCGTTTGAGGGGAATTGTGGGAAAACACAATCCCTTAATATAGTAAATCTAGGAATGGTTTATTAGTCAAAAGTGTAATGTTTTTGCGAGCATAAGACTAATGATAGTCAGTATATTTTACAGTCCACCTGGGAGTGGATCTAGAAAATGTGGAGACCTCATCTCTAAGACAAACTATTTATGATCGAGCACCATGCTATGTTTCTGTCGAACGCAGGTCGTCCCACACATTGTGCACTTGGTCCAGTCCCTGAGGACCGATGGCCTGCCCACCAGCAAGGCTTTCCTGCTGCAGTTCACGGAGCTCATCCACTGTATGATGTACCAGTACTCCGGCTTCCCCGACCTGTACGACCCCATACTGGAGAACATTAAGGTGACCAGGGAGAACAAGAGTATCACCTTGTTTTTATAAATGACGGGTCCTTATGTAGCTCTGTAACTTACAACGCTGCTTACCTATTGTAATGGACGTGATCTGTTAATAGTACGCGGTTTTCAGTCCCAGTAACCTGAGTGAAATATGGTAAATGAATAATGACCAACAGCTTGTACCGTTCAGCACACATGCTTTATTTTGTGACTGACAGCATGTGTATTACCATTTGGACAGGATCTGCCAAAGCCTGATGAGGAGAAGGTCAAACTGGTTCTGAACCAAAGTGCCTGGACCTCCCAGTCCAACTCGCTGTCGTCTGGCCTGCTGAGGCTCACTGGGAAGTCTGAGACAGGCAAAACAGGCCTGGTCAACCTGGGAAACACCTGCTACATGAATAGCATCATCCAAACCCTCTTCATGGCCACTGAGTGAGTCTGGTAGACACATATACGCACATACAGCCACACCCACACACTGGCAGAAGGGTATTAGTACACCTCATACACAAATTAATAAAACATGCCTATTGTGTGCTCATTGGACTTTTTATGATTCTCAGTTTTAGGAGGCACGTGTTATCGTTACTTCTGAACAGCTCTGAAATGCTGATGAAGAAACTCCAGCTGCTCTTTGCGTTCTTAGCACACACTCAGGTTAGTCTCCCCTCCCACACTGTATTATGCATGCTGAAATATAAATGTTTTACCTTCCACCAAACAGACAAGTGTTTCTACTTTATATGTGTGTGTGGGGTTTCCAGAGGGCAGCATACGCTCCAAGGAACTTCTTTGAGGCGTCTCGGCCTCCCTGGTTCACGTCAGGATCCCAGCAGGACTGCTCGGAGTACCTCCGCTTTCTCCTAGACCGGTAACTTCATCAGAGTTGAACCCACTAAGCCCTTGTACAATTACTGTTTAAATCCACTTCTAGGCCAGGGTGAGTACTATAGCAATGTAATGTCCTTCTAAGGCAGGGGTCTTTAACCTTCTATAGCTGAAGGGTCCCAAAGTTAATATGATCCGGCTAAGTAGAAGATAACAAATCTTTTTATACCTACATTGAAATATTTGTGTTGGAATGTATGTCTTGTTAATGTAATAACAGTCATATCAGTCTATCAGTCATGTTTCTTTTATATTATTTTCACTTTTCTATTGAACTGAATTATGTTGCCAAGGTTACACGAGGAGGAGAAAACCCTCCAGGTCCTGGAGTCAGCCCAAGCAAAGGCTCTTACCTCTGTGGACGGGGGCAGTGACAACGCCCACTGCTCAGCAGAGGGAGCCACAGGATCGCCTTCAATCCCCGGCGACTCTAAGCCAGAGGGGGACCAGAGGTCGCTGATAGAGCGGATGTTTGGTGGCACGCTCAGCACGGGGATCCGCTGCATGCAGTGCAACAGCGTCTCTGAGAAGGAAGAACCTTTCACTGACCTCTCGTTGGCCTTCTGCCCCTCCACCACCAGCCCCCTTGTGGGGCCCCAGCCCGAGGACCCCCGGGGCCCCGGCCAGGGGGCTGTCAACGGGGGCAGCGAGGCGCCTGAATACGGCCCGCACCCCAAAGACCATACCCCAGCAACTCAAGTTTATTTTGGGCCGGCAAACAACGATCCGCCGCTCTCCGTGCCCGACCTGGTGAATTACTTCCTGGCTCCGGAGATTCTGGACGAGGAGAACGCCTATTTTTGTGAGAAGTGTGGCTCTCTCCAACGAGCGGAGAAGGGCATGAGGGTGGTGGTGGCCCCCGAGTACCTGATCCTCACCCTGCTGCGCTTCTCCTACGACGCCAAGTGCCACGTCCGGCGGAAGATTCTGGACAACGTCACCATCCCGCCACTCATGAGGCTCCCTGTCCATGCGCCGATTCCCCCTTCGTCCTCTTCCTCTCCCCCTTCCTCTCCACTCCATGTGGACTCATCGGAGAGTAGCGAGAACTTGGCCAAGAAGCTTAAACCTTCCCAAAAAGAAGAGGAAGAGGAGGAGGAGGAGGAGAGCCAAGGGGACGATCTGAGAAATGGAAATGCGGGTGTTACTAAAGTCCAATCGGTACCCTATGTTCTCAGCTCGGTGGTGATGCATTCTGGGATGTCGTCCGAAAGCGGTCACTATTACTCCTATGGGAGGAACGTCAATGGGGCGGACGGTACTCAACATCTAGCCAATCGCTTTCCCCATGGCGAGGAATCTGGCAACGGCCATGGCCCCTCAACTGGCCCCGCCCCGTCAACGTCGACTATCCCAAAAAAGGAAGTGGAGGCTGTGCAAAGCGGCTGCCAGGAGGCCAGGGACTGGCTGTTGTTCAACGACAGCCGGGTGACATTCACGTCCTTCCAATCGGTGCAGAACGTCACCAGCCGCTTCCCCAAAGACACAGCCTACGTCTTGATCTACCGCAAACAGGACGTGATGGGCCAGAGTGCCAACGGAGGAGGGACGGCCAACAGTATGAAGTTCAACGCCGAACCCCCACTGCAGAAAGAACTCCTGGACGCCATCACTAAGGACAACAAGCTTTACTTACAGGTGAGGCTAGGGTGCCAAACAAGGTTGGAAACCAGACTGTTCCACTCAACACGTTCAGCTGCATAGCAATCGGCTCCAGTCCTAGACAGTGCCTGTTCAGAGAGGGTTGCCCACTAAATGTGGACCGGGGGGTAAAGCGATTAGCTTTCACCCAAGCGTTAATCATGCTTACACAGTGAAGCATGAGGCCCTCTGGCTAATCCCTAATTATCCAGCCCTAGGAATTTTCACTAATCATTACATTAAGTTTAGTTGCTGTTAGTTAGTTCATTGACTAATTGAGTATTGGGGAATGTTAAATAGAGGTGTGTGTGTGTGTGTGTGTGTGTGTGTGTGTAATTTCGCATTTTCAGTTGCTGTCATGAAATCGACCTATGAGTCAAACTTAGACGCTCCAGTATCTATCAGATCAAATTTCATGCTTTTTTTGCCACTTATTTTTTCATCCAGTTATCACCCAGGTGTGCGTAAATAAAGCATTAGAAGGCATAACAACATAATTTCCCCCCGCAAGTTAAACAAGAACGTGAGGACTTATGTCTGTGAATCAAAGTAAATGGATTTACCTCGATTTCTGCTCTAATAGTGAGAAGCTAAGGCATCTCTCTCCGTTTGTTACAATATGTTCTCTCATGCGATGTCTTCAATAGGAGCAGGAGCTGAATGCTCGAAGTCGGGCCATCCAGGCAGCTTCGGCCAACTGCTCGTTCAGGCCCAACGGTTCGGACGACAACGACCCCCCAGGCAGCTGCGGCCCCTCTGGGGGAGGAGGAGGCGGGGGAGGTGGCTTCAATACTGTCAACAGACTGGTCTTCTGAACGCCAAAGACACTCTAGACCTGGCACTGAAAGAGCCATGGGCTAGCATGTGGGAGATGCTGGATTCTGATGCAATGGACACACAAACAAACTGCTGAGAAAGTGCACTGAAGGCCTCCAAGAAAAAATAAAAAAGCACTATAAAAAAGGCATTTGTGCACTGGAGACATTGCACTTGAACAGTGCGCTGATGTATATTATCTCACATACTACACGCACACAAATAGACATTGCTCACAGACACTCTTGATTCGACATTGTGCTTTAAACATTACAACTGCCTCGGGGTGAGCCTCGTTTACTTTCTTATTTGCATTCAGTTTGCTTTTATAAGCTGTGGGAGTTTGATTTTCTGATGAGGTAGTTTGTTTTGCTACATTTGATGTGGTCTTTTTTGACATTTTCATATGCAATAGATGTACATTACCACTCAATGAATTTCTTTGTAATCATGGAGTCTGAACTCACGCCATGAATACGGTACGCATTAGGCCTACCGAGGTTATACAAGCAGGAGTCATTGTTACTACAAAGATGTTTATAAGACTTTTTTAGCCTGTATTTGCGCTCAAGATTTACAAAGAACTCAAAATACATGCCCACTTTTGTCAGAAAATGTGGGTCACTGTTGATATTGTAATCAATAATTTATTCATTCAGGGAGCCTTCTCTTTCAGTTGTGCGGTTTTCATGTGCCTTTTGATACTGTAGAGTCAAGATTTTATGAAAATAATTTGGCTGTACTTGATTGACAGTCTTGCTGTACAGTGTTGATATGTAAAGTACACGCTTTACCATGCCCTCCCAGTAAAGATGAATTGCTTAATGGCTTCTGTGTTTTGTTTCTCTCTCATGCTCGCCTTTTATTGCATGATCAGCTGTTTTAACAGAATCAAATGGAAAGAGATTACAACCCTCACAGAGTATTTAAACTGCCCAATACTTGCGTGTCTTTTCTCCAGGTGAACAACCTTAATCCCTTTCTTTTGCCTGTAGTTTGAAGTAAGGATCTGTTGTGATTAGTAGTTAGTTGAATAAAAACATAAGCACTCCACAGGTGGTTAAGGGTACTGCTTCCTCATGAGTCAAGTGTGTGGGAGTATGTAATCCGAACAGAATCTGAATTCAGCGTGAGGTTCTTAGTGAAGTTCTCCCCGTCTGTACTGCCTATATCGGGCTGGCTACCTCTTCATTGTGCTACTTTGAACTCTTGAAAACATGTCAGTCCTCCTCACTGTTTGGATATGGGAACAATATGATCAAAGACTCAGGATGGCTTTAAAGGTTCAGTCCAGTCCACCTGGCTGCTGGGTTGGCCATTGGTAGTTTCAGGCACCATATCAATGTAAGGTCACGTTGATGAACACTCCCCAGGATCTAACGTTAGTGCTGGGGGACATTTTCAAACAGCACCACTGGGGTAGTAGTCAACAGGGTAAGTAGCTTAAACAGGTATTTCACCAGTACAGGTCTCTCCAGAGTGACTGGCTATAGCCTGCTCTTCACCTGAGAAGGAATAACCAGTAGCCCTCTCTACTCTCTGACATATGCCTATAGGCCCTGGGTGTCGTCGGTGAACCCTGCCATGGAAAGTTCTTGCCGTGCTACACCATAGAACTTCAGTACTTAAAGATGGACCTCAGAATCTTCGACTGTCTAAAGCTGGCACCACAGACCTTAAATCTCAAACCTCATGCTTTTCAAATGAAATGTGCCTTTGTGTAGCCCACAAAGGTAGCATACTGTCCCATCCTGCCCACTTAGCAACACTACCTTAGATACTTCACCCACTCAAAAAGAGAAAAGTGAGATCCAAAACAAGGCCAAAACAATCACCAGTTAACTGCGGTCTGCATTATAAGAAGACATCGGGACTAGGAATTAGTTCTGAGTCCACCAGCATTATTGCTTTTTGAACAAATGGGAGTAATGGACCAATATTTGAAGCATGTGATTTGCAAATGGGCCACTTTATGCCATTTGGTTTCCTTGCCATTAGGATTACAACACTTTGCTTTTTAGGGGCACTACAGCTGCTACAGAACGCATTTGGTAAAATCAATAGTGTTTAATTATTAATCAATCAATCCTTCCGAGTTTTCCTACCTCTGTTTTGAAAGTCAATGGTTTTATTTAGCAATGACAGTTTTGGGAGATAAAAATATACAAAATGCAGGATATAATATTACAGTACACTGTACTTATGAGAGATAATACATTTATATATATAAAATATATATATATATATATATATATACACATACTGTATATGTATGTATATCAAATTTAATTAATATAAAAATGTATGTATTTTAATCCTTTTCAAATCAATATTTAGATCCTTTGCAAATGCCTAACTTTTCAGTCACACGTAACTATGAACAGTATGCTTTCTCTATTGCTGGGTCCTCCGCCTCCCATCCCCCTCTTTCTTCACTCTGCATCTATGTAGTCTATAGGGAGCTCCAAGTCCTGATTTATGCCTCCGTTTGTTTCCCACTGACGAGCATGGCTCAGCAAAATACCACGGGCTGGAGTAACTGTTCCCACGGCAATTTCTTCCAGGCTTGGCAGCCGAGTATCATCAGGACACTGGCTTCCCTATCAGGAGGACCAAAAGCATGATCCGTCTGCAGACTGAGTACTAATACCTGCTTAGGTACATGTTCAAGGGCTCTTTCATTCATTCTGATTTTAAAGCTAATATGTCAATTACATTTTTTAAATGCAAACACATAATCACACAGTAAAAATTAATATTCTGACAAATATGTAACAATTTATAGTACAAGTTCTCTTTTCAAAGGTCTTGTTGTGCACGATCAACAAACATAGCATGCCATGACATAGAGGTTTTTATAGGTGATTCTGAAAGAGACGTCTGACTCACCACAGGGAGAGTGGGTGTCTGACTCACAGCAAGCACAGTGTGAAAATGCGAAGAACACCTCTTAATCAGATCTAAAGGTTTGACATGTCAAATTATTATGTATGCTGTGTCTTATTTTTTATATTATATTTTAATTCTTTATATATATTTTTTTACCATGGTAAGATGTTTTTCAAATTGAATGTTCAAGGCATAGATCCTTTATTTCTCCAAAGGCAGTTTTATAGTTTTGTATAAGCATACATTTCAACAGAAAATAGGTTTTAGTACATTACATTAATTCAATTGCTTGATTTGTATATAGCACATTGCACATTACTCTTCCAAAAGTTATTCAGAGTACTGCTCCTACAAATCTGTCAAGGTAATGTACTTTACTTGGGTGTATTTCCCTTCCCACCAGGATACAATTTCTGTCTTAGACACTTTGCATGAAAAAATATCTTGGAGTGATGTTAAGGTTACACAGGCAGCTTGCAGATTTTGTAGGAAATATATATCATGTCGATATCCTTATTATTCTAAAACCATTCTTGAATAGGATAGATACAATATGCTATTTACAAATCGAAATAATACACTGCCCTACTCAGTGTAAACAAACGCAGTTGAAGCCAGGCTCTAATCTAATCTAAAATCAGTGCTGAAATGCTGTTTTAGACAAATTACAGTAATTTGGTACTGTTCAATGCATAGCTTATTGCATTCCAATATTTAGCAATTTACAACCACTAAGCATCACAAATCACTAGTCGTTCAGATTTGGAGGATGAAGACGTGTGATATATGACAACGATGGGAACCAAGCACACTAAAGCTTCATGCCCTGAACTGTCAGAAGTTGTGAAATATCATAGAATGGACACAAGCACATGCCTACTCACGCATTATGGATAGTGTAGTTTGCACGTGCGCACAGGTTTGCTGGGGCGTTTCAGCCAATACAGAGGCGGCTCCTTTGTTTCCTTGTGGAGTTTTTTTTTTATTTTTATTTTTTTCCCCGTTCAACGGTACAGTAATCTTTTATAACAAAAATGCAGTTCAATATTTTGCAAACAAACATTAATCTTGGATTAAAGTCCTAACGATTGCGAAACTACATGTCCCATGATTAGTTAAATTTTCCCGAACACTGCCGCGTTTCCCTCCGTGGTAAAGGAGGTTGAGTTTAGGAAAAGACGGAGCTGGGCCGTCAATCATAATTAAGGAACTAGAAGGAATGAACTGGGAGGAAGGTCGGCGAAACGGAAACATTCTTGGGGAAAATACCTTTTGAAAGCACAAATATGTTTCGGAATACAGCAAAACACCTAGTTATGTAAAGAATGCGTCGATTTACCTTGATAAAAACTGCATAAACCCTTTCATACAGGATAAACTTGGTGATTTCTTGGGTGCAGAAATTTTGCCTGACAAACGAAAACAAGAATATACTTTTGGTGGATGTATCAAAAAGAAGGTTGCATTGGACATATACGAAACTTGGGGCAAAGCTTATTTCAGAAAAGTGATCTTTAGACGTCAGGACTCCTAAATTGTTGTTGGTGAGTCGAGACTTTTGAGTAAAGGAGTAGGCTACTTAATCGTTTCGCGGCAAATTTGTCAATGCGTTGTAACTTTTTTAAAACGGTGCTTAAATGTTTACTGTACGTATTTTGCAGGTTATAACAAAACAATCTACTCACTCCGATTGTACACGGAGAGGAGGAAAGGGGCAAATATGAGTGGGGGAGATGTGGTGTGCTCGGGATGGCTGAGAAAGTCGCCTCCTGAAAAAAAGTTGAGACGTTACGTAAGTACAGTTTTAAACAATACATTGTTACTGCTAATTTCTATTCAGATGTAACCAATCCAGTGGCAAGAATTGTGCGTTCTTGCGAAAAACCTGTCTTCAGCTATAAGCAACTGTGCAGCGGTAGCCACAGGCCCTTGGCAGACCTGTATTTCACTGAAACCAGTGGCCAATGTTGTTGACGTTATGTGAACGTGTAAATATTTCAAGTTGTAGGAGTTATAAAGTATTGCATGAAAACAACAAATTAACACTAGCTTCTGACAATTCGGTATGATTAAGACTGGATTTTGTATTAAAGTAATGGCAACATACTGTGCGATTTTCTCATTCCTCAGCAAGGAAAGTAAAATAACCTTGTTTTCTGATCATAGACTCAGCACACGTATCTGCAGCCATCACGTATCAACAGCCATCAAATGCTTAAGTTTGCATATTAACCATTACCAAACTATCACCTCAAACCATAATAACGTGCACTATTATAGCACTACATAAAAATGCACTATTTTGTTGTTCCTTGTGCTGACGATATTGGCAAGAAGTATATTGTCGCTAAAGTAAATGTTTGTTGGTGTAGAGGTCTGCATTACAACAACACTTTAAGACCATACATGTATAGAGTGGGCTTTTCCAGCCACAGCCCTAATACCCAAGGATGCCTAATATTTACATCTGAATATTGTTATCTTTCAGTTAAATAATTGGCATATGACAGTGGAGCAGAAGTGATTGAAAGCAAATTGCTTCATGAAGCGGTAGAATCTTTGCAGTAAGCATTTTCTTTGTGGGTCATTGAACATCCCTCCTATTGACGTTTTTATTAGGAACTGGACAGCCTGTGTGGAGGCATGTTTTCACAGGAACTACAGTTCCCCTGAACTTGTATTCTCTGCTTATAACAAAACTAGGCTCTGATTGCCTAAAACCTGTCCCACTTTTTGGCTTGCTTTATTGATAGTTACATTAAGACAAAGTTCATTAAATTAACTGGCAATCCAACATTTTGTCAGATTTAGTAAATACAACATATTTAGTTAATTATTACTTAAACCTCAACAATACATATGAGCAATTAAAGAATGATATCAAGAATGTAACCGGGCACTACATTCGTCATCACTTTCAGGTCATGCCTCTGAGTGGACACCAGTACAAGGTCATCATGGGTAATGTAGTTACACAGTAACCATGCCTCTCACAGGTAGGATGTGGCCCCAGAGTCTTAATATGAGATCTAATGACTCGGATGTTCTCTTTCCCAGGCAGAGGAATGACTTGACTGTTTGCTAGAGGGTAGGGGGTCAACAGCTGTAGTTTGTTGTGTAACTACTTGACACAGTAGGCTGCAGCACACAGAAAGCAATTTTTCTGTGCCAATTGAATAAATGGCTGGGAGCTTTGCTTACACCTATGTTGTATGGGAAGCAATGTTTCTCATTTTAAAAGTGCACATGCATAAATTAATATGAGAATATTTTAATTATTATTAAATATTTGCCACAACTACCACATTGTGATTGACTTTATTCTCTGCCAAAAGACATGCCTCAATGAATCCCATGGCACTTTGTTATTCAAATATATCATCGATTAAGTGTTGAATCTATGGTTTTTGTATGGCATAAGTGCAGCCTGGTTGTCTGCTGTGACAGAGATTAGGTGTAAAGATCAAATGGAAGTTAGGATGTTCCCGAACGTAGAAGTAGACATGAGTGTGATTCCTTAGACGTTGCTGGGCGTAGGATAGGTAAGGTGACTTGTTGTGAAGGCAGTAACAGTTGATGCATATGCTGTGCTGAAATACACCATGTTTCTATTGTTAGGTCAATACTTTATTTCCATAAGGAGTCATTTCAAAATAATAGCCAATAAAGAAATATATTTCAGCTTTTATTTACCAGAACAGATTTTCATGTTTAAAAATTGTTGATTTAGTTTTTGGTGACATTTTAATTTTCTTAATTTGTGTAGCCTTCCACAAGCTTCTCACAAAAGCTTGCCCAATATTTGTCTCATTAATCCTGACAGAACTTGTGTAACTCCGTCTCGTTTGTGGGCCTCCTAACTCGGACACGCTATTTCAGTTCAGACCACAAATTCTTGATTGGATTCAGGTCAGGGCTTTGTGATGGCCACTCCAGTACTTTCACTCTGTCTGTGAGCCATTTTGTCACAACTTTGGCCATATGCTTAGGATCGTTGTCCTGCTGGAAGACCCAATTGCGACAGTTTCAGATTTCTTGCTGATGTCTTGATGTTTCAGTATTAGCAGATAACACTCCTTCCCCATAATGCCATCTATTTTCTGGAGTGCACCAGTCCCATTACTGGCAAAGCACCAAAACATAATGCTGCCACTTTCATTCTTCACAGTTGGAATGGTGTTATTTGGATGGAAAGCCTTTTTCCTTCGCACATAGCGCTAATAATTGTGGCCGAGCAGTTAAATTTGTCTCCTCTGACCAGAGAACTCCACTCTAAAAGGCTAGGTCTTTGTCCTGGTGATCATCAGCAAACTTCATTCTCGCTTTTTTTTGCCCCTCTTGGAGTAGGGGCTTCTTCCGTGCATGACAGTCTTTTGCGTCTAGGGCTTTCTTGACCATTGATTTAGATATGTTGCCTTGGTACCTTGGCCTCCAAATCCATTGTTGTTGTCTTTGGGTTCAGTTGAACCTTCAGGCCAAGGTTCATTCAGCCCTGGGAGATAATTTGTTCCTACTTCCTGAACGACACTGACTCTAAGGGTAGGCCCTTAAATAGTGAATGCACTCCCAATTAAAGCACAATTGCACTCTCAATTATGCTAACTGTCATTGGCGTATTTGCGTGGTGTTTTTAAACTTTTGACCATTGAAATTATGTTGCAATAAATGTATTTCAGCTTCAGCTTTTATTTATTGCCTATAGCGTTTAAAATGAACAAGTAGATACTCCATTGACCGAAAACAGACATGTCTGGGAACATGAAATATGTGGTTTTGCTAAATACCAAGTTTGAATGTCTTTAGCCAAGGTGTATTTAAAGATATGGCCTCAACTGTAAATTTTTCATAAAATGCGCTGTCCATTTCCAAATATATTGTTTATATTCCGGTAAATATGTATATTGTTGCAATAAATAAAAGCAAAATTACTAGTGGTTAATTGAGTGTGTTACACTTCTTGCATAGGATTGCTGTGGGTGCCTCAAAAGGTCACCAAAAGTCTGCAGCTATCTGGTGTAAATCAAGGGGAGAGCTGGAAATGAGCTCCCTTTCTAACAGTGGCACAGACATTGGACCGCTCAAAGTGCACTAAACTCTTTTTAAACTATAGAATCCTTTCTTGCAACACATGTTCTCCGTACATATATTTTATGATTTTTTCAAAGACTTAATTGTTCAAAGTTCCGAGTCATTCTTTGGGTGTTTGGTGCATGTTCTAGTCTCCTTTATATTCAGAACACCCCCACTTGGACTTTCACATAAATGTGTTTTTCCCACAGAAAAGTGTCCTTTGTAATTTTTTTGACACTGCTTTTTCAAGCTGGTTTCCTCCTAATCATTTTGACACACTTCCTCTTTCGTTTCGCTCGTCTCTCTCACAATCTGTGAATGACTTAAAGTCCACTTGTAAAACCTTCTTCGAAGTGATAGCCTGCAGGCTTGTATGTTTATGAGATATGTAAGCAGTTATGTTTGGCACCCAAGGAAATGGAGAGGGCTATATAGTTCCTAGCTATTTATCAAAACCACTGCTTGCTAGCAGATAGTTGAACTAGCAAGACCGATATCCTTCCACCTGTAGGCCATCATAAAGCGTTCAGGTATCTCGTCAAACCTGAGTGGATTGTACCCACTGTAGAGGAGGGGTTCTGTACATCTCTCAGTTCGAAGGGGGAGACTGCCAGATGGCGAGAAGGAATACTTTGAACCCAGAAGGTCCTGTCCTCTACTGAAGGGACAACTAAAGGTGTGATGCAGGGCCCTCTTTTCTAATTCAATTAGAGAGCCAGGAAAAGGCGTCACTTCTTGTGAGCAAACGAAGAGTCTTCCAGCTCCTAGACCTTAGCCATTTGCAGTGCACACCACACTGCCCTTATGCCATTACCCTGAACCTAATTGAAAACCTTTTTGATTTGCGGATGACTGAATAGGAAATATGCAACTCCTAAAATGTTCAAACGCAGCAGAGCGGTTAGACAAAAAAATACAAAAGGAGCAGCTATTTCGTCCCACCCAGGATTCATTAAATCTGCTTAGCTTAGTGGAACAGGGAACAAACACTCACTTTCTCTTAAAGCCCCCCTGCCCACGTGACTGGGGAAGCAAACAAACAAGCCAACAGAACAGAATGCAACAGAAAAAGCGGTTGTGTGGTGTTAGCCAGTTAAGCTAGCACTATGGCCTATCTAGCTGCCACCAAGACTGCGCAGTCCCTTTGGCGGGAGCAGACGGCTGTTGTATAAGCTGTCATGCCATGAAAATGGATTGGCCATTAATAATTAAATGTCCATTACAAAAAAGATGATGAAATATTCATGTCTGTCCTACTACAGTACAGTTCTTCTAGATGGCCCCCTGTTTGTTCAGGAGTTGATTGTACATCAGAAGCACAAAGACACCCACTGGCTACCTTGTCGTGGCGCACCTTAGGTGACCCGTATTCAACTGGGCCAGCCCGAGTCATGCTAAGCTGATCCGAGGCTCACCTCTTCGGGTTACGTTTCCTTTATGGAAGCGTGGTCCTGGCTTGTGAACAGGGGTGAGCTGTTAATTTGAAAGGTTGCCTGCTCTAATTAGTATTTGCAATGTCAAATGCCAGTGCCGAGACTTTTCACATGAGGGCATTTCAGATGAAGCTTTGGGTCACTGTTTCCAGAAAGTCACAATTTCAGGTGTAGTCTCTAAACCCGTAATTAGCTCATTGCCTGTCACTTGACTAATGTTTATGTACCAAATGTCTAGTTAAACCAAAGCTGTTTTGCAGTTGGTGTCCATTTTGGTTGTTCTGTTGACATGGTGAAGGGCAGCGTGAAACCGAACCTCTTTGTTTCAAACGATGGCATAACCACAATAACAATACACTGAGTTAAAGCTAAGCCCTCTGAAATAAAGGTTACCACTATGTTTGGAACCACAAGCTGAGCTTATTGAACAAGGCCTGTGCATTCTGTATTGAAACATCCTGTTTTCAACCCAGGTGTGCATTACTTTTATTTTTGGATGATTTCAGGCACAATTGTTCCCTTGACTTTAGACTGGAAGCTTTCGCACTCATTCCCTGGTGTACAGCCCACCCCTATGTATTTATAAAATGGCCATTGTTTGTTATCGCTTTCACTCTCTGGACATCATTGGAAAGCCCACAGCCTGTCTCTCTATCACGCCACCGCTGTCAACGTTACCACATGCGGTTTGCAGTTCTCTGTTTAGCGGCTATTCCTGTCACCAGCCGTGGTCGCATGGACACAGTCCCGCTTCCACGTCTGTAACAACTCTGAAATATATAATTGCATCAACCCCTCCTCTCCCCCGTCCACCAGTTCCAAACCAATTGGATAAAGGGCCCGTATCGGCCGTCCATTACAATTAATTCAATAAGACTAATTTAATTAACTCCTCTGAAGTTTATTTGCTGAACACACTGTGAAACACTGTGGGTTGTTTGCTTTAGACATTATACGGCCTTCAAGGGGCACTTTGTCTACAGCTGTTCTCCTTTATGGCGGCGCGCTGCTGTTTACCCTCTGCTGTGTTGACTCCAGCAACGCTCCCGTGACGCCCGCAGCACACACAGGCCTCAAAAAGCGAGCCGGGGCCGCGCTCCTCTATCGCTCTCCAACATGTCGCCGTCGTTGACGCGGCTCCTAGAACGAGTGGTGTTAACTCGGTAAAGTCGTGAGGAAGCAGCCAAGTGGTCACATGGCGCCGAGTTCTTCAAGTGTGCCACGTTGGACGCTGTGAGCCAAGTTATTACGAGGTGTGTGCTGTGCTCAATATGTGCCTTGCGTGAATGCTAGTGTCTTGTTCTGCTTCGGTTTTAGCTGGGACTTTAATGCTGGGTTAGCATCATTCTAGCATGCCACGTGGTTTTGGGTTAAATCAATGGAGTCCCAGGTTTTCTGCGTTAACCCTAACCAACTAACCCTAACCTGTTTCTTTTCCCTCCGTTATGGGGCTTTTGAGTGTGTGACATCAGGCCGAAAAAAAAGGGGGGGTGAACAGATTGTAAAAATAGACTTTGTCATGAGGACCTGGTCTATTTCCAGAGCTTTGCTGCGCTCTGGTGCTACACTGGAAAGGGGCTGCAGGGACAGCCCAGATGTCTAGAGATTGCCCCCTTTGGCCATAACGACAACTTCAGATGAGCATGTGGCATGTGGAAACACTAAGCTGATGCCCCTGAAATCACTGAGTAAGAGCGGTTAGAGATGTCATGGTCATAGGCTCAACTTCTCCAATATTGGAAGCCTTGTCAAAGCTATAAATATGCATGGTATCTGTGGAATGCCCCCATGTTGTGAATTTGTTGAATTTGCCGATAAGCCATTTGTGGAGGAGAGGCGAGGGAGGCCGGCTCCCTACACCAGTGCCCTCAGCCATCCTCCACAGAGAAGCCCTCTGTTCTCTCAGCCCCTCTCTCTCTCTCAGCCTCTCTCTTTCTCCTTCCCGCTCCTCGTTCCTCTTGGCAGCCTGCGCCGGCAGGAATGTGTGTCCTGCTCTTTGCTCCTCTCCGGGCCCACTGTGGCGGTGGTTGTGTGAGGCCCCGGGGCCCGCTGGCTGGCTTGCCGAATGGCTGAACGACTGGCTGGCTGGATAGCTGGGGCCCTACTTGCTTGTTTGTTCTGCTGCGCAGCGAGGGAAGAGGTGCCGCTCCCTGGCGCCCCAGCAAGGCATGGCCGCCTCTTCCTGTGTGTGTGCCGCTGATGGCTACCAGATGGCTGGGGAGAGGGGGATAGGAGGGAGGGAGGCAGGGAGGGGTTACTTGGACGGCACCTCTAAGTCGCTGCTCTCTTGCACTTTCATTCCCCTATTCCATATCATTCTCTCTCTGAGCAGTCCTGTTTTCCATCCTTTGCTTTCCCGCCCCCTATCTTCTTCCTCGTCATATCTTTCTCTCTCTCTCCTTCTTTCTCTCCCTCTCCTGAACTCGGGCAGTGTGAGTGCTGCTCTAATGAGCAGTGTGCCTCTATGGGGGTAAAAGTCTGAGGTGGGATGGGGGGAGCAGGGCAAGCTATTCCTCCCTCCGACAAGAGGCGTTCAAAACTCTTTCACAACCATGTTTACACACATTTAAACACACGCACACCCCCCAAAATAGCAGCATCTCTGTGTGTGTTTTGTTTTTGTGGCTCCTGAAGCACGCAGTCACATGTGTCTGTGTGCGCGCCTTGTACACCAGCCACGCTGTTCGGTGTGTTCTGACCCCTGGCCGTGCCTCTGCAGCTGCTTCATTTAGCCCTTCTGTTCTATGTGCTTGTGTATGCAGGTGTGTGGTTAATCACACACGTGTCTCTTTAAATGTTTGTGTGGGTGGGTGGGTGGGTGGGAGTGTGCGTGCGCAGTTTTTTTGCACACACGCGTGTGTGTGTGTTTGCGTAGATTCCAGGCCAGGGAAGACTGGAGCGTGGCTGTGAAATGCCAGTGCCGGCCCGCGTAATTCCCCAGGTTACTGTGAGGCAGCCAGGCTCCCTCTGAAAACGCATGTCCTCACTGATCCCTCACTGTCTCCCTATCCCCGCCGCATCCCCCTCTCGTCCACAGCCCAGCTTTCCTCTTCCCTCCGTCTAGACTAGAGACCACCAGTTAGTGCAAACCAGAAGGGGGGGGGCGAGAGATAAAGCAAGGGCAAGAAGGAAAGGAAATAAAGGGCCTCTCATTGCCGCTCTCCAGCGACTCTCCTGCGGCCACTGTCCCTGAATGCATTAGACAGCCGCTCTGCTCCGTTCCAGCACTGCTCGATATCTTTGGCCTGGCCTGCAGCCAAGGCGAAGGGGGGGGAGAGCCACTCACCCACCCCTCCCTCCCTCCCTCCCACACACCCACAAGCACGCCCTCCCTAGCGGACATACACTCTCAGGACCCCCCTGCCTCCCCAAAAAGGGCTTCACTCTCGTCTGATTGGAAGCTGGGAGATGTCCTCCCCTAGTCCACCTCCTGTATTGATATCCCTGTGAGCCTTTTCCCCCTTGTCCCGTGCGTCTTCAGTGCGTCTCGGAAAAGCTTGGCTGCTTCTCCGTATTCAGTGACTCTGTTTCCTCTTGAAACCCATGGCATTCGGCTAGGTGACTGCCAACCCGGTCGACTGAAGACATCATTCACGGTCAGTATGTTTGGGTGCTGAACGAATTTTGGAGGATTTTGGGAAACCAATTTTGTTGTGAAATTGCGTTAGTTGACAAAAGTTGGCAAACCGTAGTCATGGGAGTGGATTTCTTACTTCATCTTGTTTTAGAATGTTTGAAATCAATAGAGATTGCATCATTAATAGTCATAGTGTCAGCTGTGACATCATGTGTGTTCCTTCTATGCCTCTGTGTGTTCCCTGTGTTAGTTACTCTTGTTATCATCGAGGGCATTTCCAATACAATCTCCAAATTGAGTAAACACTTTTTTTTTTTACGATGGACAGGTGGACCGACACTGCAGGTGTTAATGCTTTACTATGGATTGTTCACTGATTGACCTCTAAATGATGTTACGGGTGTAAAAAGCCTTTCAAGGCCTGGAGGTTTTCCTATCGGTGCTCGGTGTGGCACAAATTAAATGAGGCCAAGCGCCTCACTCCCGTAAACGTTTTTCTCAGACGGGGATTTGCTGTCATTGTTTTGGCCTGGACGTGGCATCGGTTAATGGAGGCTCCACCCTGCCCTACATTACTACCAAAGTCCACCGACATGTACGCCCTGATGCCGTTGGAGCACTTGCATGGACTGTGCATGCCTTGGCACTAGCTGTAAACAGAACACGCCTCTGTGTCGGAGACGTTGTGTTCCATCATGCCCGGTGTGTGTGTGTGTGTGTGTGTGTGTGTGTGTGTTGGTTAAAAGGAGAATTGTTTAGGGCCCTCTGTGGCAGCAGTGCGATCATGTGAACAGGGCCTTGCCACGCCAGAGGAATGTGTTGA
>JAVQIZ010109962.1:0-12855 GCA_036023535.2 Galaxias brevipinnis
ACCCTAACCCTAACCTAACCCTAAGCTCCTCAGACAAACCCACCTTACTCTACATTACCCTAACCCTTAACCCTAACCCTAACCCAGACCCTAACTCTGCATTACCCTAACCCTAACCTAACCTTAACCCTAAGCCCTTCAGACAAACCCACCTAACTCTGCATTACCCTAACCCTAACCCTAACCTAACCTAACCCTAACCTAACCCAACTAACTCTGCATTACCCTAACCTAACCCTAATCCTAACCCTAAACCTTACCCTCACCCTAACCCTAACCCTAACCTAACCCTAAGCTCCTCAGACAAACCCACCTTACTCTGCATTACCCTAACCCTAACCCTTAACCCTAACCCTAACCCAGACCCTAACTCTGCATTACCCTAACCCTAACCTAACCTTGACCCTAAGCCCTTCAGACAAACCCACCTAACTCTGCATTACCCTAACCCTAACCCTAACCTAACCTAACCCTAACCTAACCGTAACCCTAACCCAACTAACTCTGCATTACCCTAACCTAACCCTTAACCTGACCCTAACCCCTAACCCTCCCCTAACCCTTAACCCTCCCCTAACCCTTAACCCTCCCCTAACCCTAACCACCTCTCCACGTGGCTCTGTTTTCCTTCTTTCCATACTCCGTCTTTTTCTACCTCTTTCTTCTTTCTCCTCCCTCTCATCCTCCCTTTTTCCACCTTCTCCTTCTCCCTCTCTCTCTCCTCATGTCTCTTTTCTCTTCCTCCTCCTCTTCCTCTTCCTCACTCCTCCCCTCACCTATGATGTTGTCTTCCTCCTCCTCCTCCTCCTCACTCTTCCTCCTCCTCCTCCTCCCCTTACCTACAAAGTCGTCCTTGTCCCTGTTCTCCAGTTCAGCGATGGGTACGAAGTCGCAATGCATCATGGAAAGGTCCGGGCCATCGTCATGGCAGGGGACGATGGAGGTGTCACCGTGGAGACTGATCTCATAGGGGTTCTTCAGAGTGCAGAACTGTTTGTTAGCCATCTTCAAAGTGCCCTTAGAAATGTAGTAGACCTAGGGAGGAGGTAGAGAGAGATGGAGGGAGGGAGGGAGGGAGGAGAGGAGATAGAGGGAGGAGGTAGAGAGATGGAGGGAGGGAGGAAGGAGAGGAGATGGAGAGGAGAGGAGAGAGGGAGGGAGGGAGGACAGAGAGGAAGGAGAGGGAAAACATATAGTGGTATCAGGTACGGGAAGAGGTGAGAGTAAAAATAAGATGGATGATGGAAGAGTACGAGACAGGGGGAAGAAAGAAAGGAATAAAGAAAGAAAGAAGGAAAGAAGGAAAGAAGGAAAGAAGGGCATGTCAAGTTTAGTGTTAAGACGACTTCAGGTGAGTGACTCTGACTCCTATCAGACAGAAGCAGGAACATCAGACATCTTAAGCTACCTGCAGGTCAGGTGATTGACTGACTGTCCAATCAGACAGAAGCAGGAACATCAGACATCTTAAGCTACATTCAGGCCAGGTGAGTGACTCTGACTCCTATCAGACAGAAGCAGGTACATCAGACATCTTAAGCTACATTCAGGCCAGGTGAGTGACTCTGACTCCAATCAGACAGAAGCAGGTACATCAGACATCTCAAGCTACCTGCAGGCCAGGTGATTGACTGACTGTCCAATCAGACAGAAGCAGGAACATCAGACATCTTAAGCTACCTGCAGGCCAGGTGAGTGACTCTGACTCCTATCAGACAGAAGCAGGAACATCAGACATCTTAAGCTACATTCAGGCCAGGTGAGGTGGTCTTCAGTGGACCCTGACAAAAAGCCCAGCTGGGACCACATCATATCTTCATATGAGCTGCTACGTTCAGCAGGACACAGAGCCCTGAAACACATTCATTTACGCAACATACACCCTGCCCAATGTGCTACCGAATTTTCATCTACTTCTCTCAACTTTCTTTACCCTATCCATCCATCCATACATACATATCTCTCCTTCTCTCTCTCTCTCTCTCTCTGCCTATCTCTCTCTGTCTTTATATCTCTCTCTCTCTCTTTACTCCTCTACTCTCTCTCTCTCTTTCTCTATCTCTCTCTTTCTCTCTGTCCTTTCTCCTCTACCCTCTCTCTCTCACTTTTGTTTCCCCTGAACCAGAAAGAAGGGAGCCAAATGAATGCAATGTCCTTCTCCCTTAAATCCAATAATTAAAGAGATAATACAATAATCTTAACAGGATGGATTGCTCTTTCATCTAACTCAGACAGCTGTGTTAAAAACGCAATGTGCTCAAACCCAACTGCCTTGAGAATAACATAGAACCAGGCAGAATAACATCCAATGTTGCTAGCTCCCTGGGTGTAGCTGCACAGCTAATTTAGACCAAGGCGTTAGCGGTCAGCATTAGCACGCACCTAAGTCACAACACAGTATTTTAAAGTATATAACAGTAGTCTATTGAAAAGACCGTAAATTGTGTACGGTTGTTTAGTTAATCCAAAAAATAAACATAAACATTTAACATGCCTGTCATGCCTACTTTTATTAATATTCAAAAATCAACGTTTACCTTGCCTGGCTCCAGTAATGTAAAGAACCGGTCCACTTCCTTATTAAAAGCTGTTATCTGGATCTCTCCCTGTGCAGCAACACAAACACGCAATAAAAAAATAAAAAGGTTTACCATTTAAGAAATAAAACATCACCATGTTGATCTCTCTCTGTCCATCAACACAAACACACAGTTAAACACTAAAAAGACAAGCCGCATTACAAATAAAACATCAATCTATTGAATACGTTGACTAAAACAAGGTCCATCCATCCATCCATCCATTAGCTATACCGCTTATCCTTGACAGGGTTGCGGGGGGGCTGGAGCGTATCCCAGCCGACACAGGGCGAAAAGCGGGGTACACCCTGGACAGGTCGCCAGTCTATCACAGGTTGACACATAGGTACAGACAACAACTCACACTCACACCTACGGGCAATTTAGAGTCACCAATTAACCTGCATGGTTTTGGACTGTGGGAGGAAACCGGAGTACCCGGAGGAAACCCACGCAAACACGGGGAGAACACCCTAACTCCACACAGAAAGGTCCTTGGGTCAGGTGGGGATTGAACCCAGGACCTTCTTGCTGTGAGGCAACAGTGCTAACAACCGAGCCACCGTGCTGCCCTCCGTTGATTGCATCTTTATTATTTATTTCTTTATTGTTTAACCAACAAGCACAGAACGAAGGTAAGTTAATCAAAAATATTTCAGAACAGCTCTTCGGGGAATTACTTATAATCTGCCGTAAATACATTGTGTAAACTAATGTCAATGCTCAGGGTCTTGGTTAATCAGTACAATCTCTTAAAAGGTTTTATTGTGGTTTTTGTACTACATTCTTGCCATTGTATTGAATACAGGCATACCTGTATATGTTTGACATAATTCCGAAATATCCTGTCTGACATTGTGCTATAGCTAACAAAATTAAAACTATGACATGGGAAGCTATAGCAATAAAATCTTTCAACTTGAATAGAAAAAACTATGGTAATTGCATCCATAAATTGCAACTCATTTTATAGAGTAATCTTAGTCAAAAGTAAAGCAGTGCAATTACTCAGAAGATAAGCATGTTAATACAACTAAATCATATGCAAACCTTTGCCTTGTAAATTGTAGTTGTAATGCAGCCCTTTCAGTGATTTCAAACCCCCATAAAGTACGTATTTTAACACGTTAACACAGAATTTATTTAAATGACTGGTGAAGATAAATAGATTTCTTCATATAGATTAGCTTGATTGAGCTTGATTGAACATGAAAGTCTGAATTATGTGGTAAAAAGAGACTTGCCTTAGCCACAAAACCAGCTAAAGGTATAGTAGAAATTTGGGATTGTTGTTTTTTTATGCAAAATAATACAGTTTAGGAAATTATGTAAGATATAGGACCAACAAGTTGTCTTTAACTTCCTTTTATAAGACAGACGTGGTTGGGCTATATCATCTATGAGTGTGTTTACATTACCATTTTAATAATCACCTTATTACCATTATCGGTTTATGATCAGTGCCCAGTGCCCTTGTTTGGGGCACCCAGAAAGTTCCTACTTCTGTAATAGCTGAGGAATGCCTTTATCAGGGAGCCCTCAGCTCTGCAGGAAGTAACACTGTGGTAAACCTCAACAACGCCTCTTGAGCTGAACCTTTCATTGTGGCATAATGGATTTTATAGCACCCTATCCTGTGTATTTTGAAATGTTTACCTGTATTCTTTTCACGTATCCGCGGACCTGCACGGAAATTGAATGTATTCCTCATTGTTTTCTTTAGAAAAACCACACTAGAAAACATCCCTTGCTGGGTACATGTCGATTGAAGCCGGAAACTAATACCAGCAGGGATGAGAGCAAGTGAACCATACACGCTAAGGAAGAAAGGTTTTTCAGTGTCATAGAGGCATGACATCCAGCCAACAAAAGGCTTGGTAGTGTGAAATATACCCAATAATTGGCAGAGTGCTGGTACTCTAGTTTTGATGGTTCAGTGGTACTCTGAAGCTAAGAGGCTGGGCCATAATGGAGGTTTGTTTTCTCTTCACACATAGATTCTGATCAGTTTCCTGGTGTTCATATCTAGTTTTACAATACAGGATTGCATTTTTTTTTTGCTATTATTTATTTTGGAAATGTATGTGAGACACTAACATTTGGGAATATTTGACATTGTTCTCTGAAGGTTAAATAGTTTAATTTGTTTTGTAAACTTGTAAAGTTGTTTTTTTAGGTTAAGTGTTATTCAATGCTCTATGCTGTTCCGCCATCTTCTAATCGACAAAACAGACTATCAGACCAACCTTTGACAGATGAACAACAACATGAATTCCCTCTGGGCAAGAAGCTGAGACAGAGGTTCAGCATTGACTGAAGTGTAAACATACACTGGAAGACAATGACACTGCCATTCTCTCTATTTGAGATCCAATGGCCACTACAAGATTGCAGGTTAAGATTTCCTGGATGGCATGAAATATGAAAACACATTTGAAAAAAAAAAAAATAAATAAATAAAAAATGCAAACAAGCAAATGCACGCCTGCAAAAAATTGTCTTTAAAATGACCAATGTGAAGAAAGTTGTAAGATGAAACTTCAAAATGCACAACAAAAGTCAAAAGAAGTTAGGTCAGTGTCTTCAAAGTCACTTGGGTATTTTCATCTCAATTAATCACGTAACTGTTACTCCATGCTATACCTCTTCTCACAAAGGAAGAAGAAAATTATATTTAGTTTGACACAAATAATTCAATAAATAAATAGGCAGCTGGGAACGGCAAAGTATGTAGAGTCTTGAGAGAGCAGTGAGACAAAAAGAGGTTGATAAATTAAACGTGTGTGTGTGAATGTGTGTGTGTGTGTGTGGCTGTTCAGAATATGCCCTTGCAAAAATGATAGTGTGCGTGTCTAGAAAAATCTACAAGTTTGTGTGATGGGTAGGATGGATAAATCTTATCATTGTTAGATAACATCAGTGCAGGACCACCACGGGGAAACAGGGAGAGGAGTTATCACATGTATACAGGTAGCGAAGGAGAAGCTGATGGAAGGTGCATATGTGGGCTTTTGGCCAATATATTTATCACCCCAGTTTAGGAATCAGTAAAAGCAACATTAATATGATTAGGCTTGATCCAGTTATTTCTTGTAAAAAGCCTTGTTTCACGGAATACTGGATGCTGGATACATTCTACATACCTTTTACAGCAGGAAAAGCCAGACATTTTAACCAAAATCTCTGCATGTGGAAAGTATATTAATGCACAAGATTACTGTAGTTAAATGTGCTCTGCTTCTTAGTTACAACGTTGCTGATCAGGTGAATTCAGCACAACAGTATCGGTTATTCTGGTTGGCCTGGTCTAGCCTGAAGTGGGCAGCAATCAAACTGATGTCTGTTATAAACTACCAAATTTTTTAAAAGTAAACAATACATTTATTATTTATATTACAATTTTTTTTTACACAACTTATTAAATCAACATTTATACACTTTTAATATTTAAGACATGTTTAAGTAAAATGTTGAAATGGAATACAGCACAACAGTCTGTGTCTATCAGTGTGTCTCTAGTTCTCCGAGTTCCTGAAGCAGACGATCTCTCTCCATTTCTAACATTGAGATCTGTTTATTCTTCTCACCAACCTCCTGATGAGACAAAACCAAAGATAACACCATTACCATAAGCCTTTAAACATTGACTGTTAGTTGTATGTTAGCCCTACCAAAAAATAAATGACTAATTATTTATCTATTTAAAGTGATAACTTATAATTAATCTATTTTTAAATGAATTCATCATTCCATCTCAACATTTCTGTCATCTCTACCTTGTCATTTCAGATCCCCACAACTGCTCTTTTGCTTAATGTTTGTTATTCAGTAAATAGCATTGATTAACGTCACCTTCACAAGTACTGTGTTCTGCCAGCGGAGGCTGCTGTCAGCCACTGTATCAAGTAGGAACTGGGTGCTGCCAGACATGTTGGGCTCGCTCATCAGACTACCCAGAGAGCCATTCACCCTTTGGACACAAGATCGTAGTAGGCATGAGGCTGCCTAAAGGGAGACAGTGAATGTTAAAGGTTAGAGGTTTTAAGAAAATGCTCATTCTAATTACACTGTTTATGAATATTGCACTCTATACACCTCTTCTGTGATCACAGTGTATTGTGGGTTACTTGCCCAATGAATGGTCCCAATGTAGGAAAATGTAAGGTCTAGTGTTGAGAGTATAATTAGAGTATCAGTGTTATTATTGGTATAGCGTCTTTTAGGGTGGTGGTGTGGTGTGTAATAGCTTTGTTTTTAAATCTAGACTTCATCGGATGAGTACAAAAACCGGTAACAACGTTTTCAATTTTTTTCAACAACTTTTATTCAACCTTTTTTAACTATATATATTGTGTATGCATATATATATAATCCCAACACCACAACACCTCTCAGTCCTTTTAACGTTTGCCCTGTACCTCAGCTCTAGATCCAGCATTTGTCGCGAAACAGATCTGTTGGGCTTTGTTCTCCTCCAGCCGTCTGTGGTACCACTGTCTGGCCTGATTCAGAACCTCCAGTCCAGCCCATAGAGAGTCCTTCTCTGTCTCTATGTCTTTCAAGCGCTTAATCTGCAAGCAATAACAGAGTCAACGAGGGGGCAGTCTGCCTTAGGTTCAAATATTTACATTCATCTTTACTTTTGGTAAAGGTCAGAGGCACAACGTTGAACTCATATTCAATGTCGATCTCGCAATGCATTGGAAACAAAATAGACATAATCATAAAGCCATCCACCTCAGCAATTATTGGATTAAGGGAGATTTTACATGTGTTAAATCAAAAGAAATGTTAGAATATCTTGTTTTGGGAAACTGCTGATAAACCAATATTAGGTTGGACACTGATGGAAACAGGTCCATGGAATATCATGTGTATCAGGCCTTTAACAGGAGTCTGTGAGAGACAGGGTTCAACACAATGGAATGTGTCATTGTAGTGGCCATTATTGAGGTAAGGCTGCATACTCCCATAAAAACAAATTAAGCTGAATCAAAGTAATAAAATACTCAAACACATTCACATTCACCAATGTAGACTATCTCACGACACTGTAGGGCAAAATTTTATTAAACAAATTATATGGTAAAAAAAATACAAATAAAAAATATACAGAAAAACATTAGATTGGTTATGACTGAAGTACAGAAACCATTATGAAGAAACCAGCAGGTTTATTTCACAACATCATTTGCAAGTGATTGAGTATTCATTAAGGTTAAATGACTTGGTGACAGTTTTCACTCAATATGAACAATGTGTTGCGCTACTATGTACATTTAATCAATCACTTTTGGGAAAATTCCTAATCCCTCTCACTCCATGTATGCATTCAAGGCTTTCTTATGATTTCATCTAGGTTAGTCTCAACAACATATTATTGTTCTTGTTTAAGAAATTAAAATCTTGGATTCTCTATGGGAGCAAAAGCCAGAATGATAACCAAGCAAGGGAGAAGGAGTCATTCACACACACAATGAGACGCACACACACAATAACTGTGTCTCACCCATAGGTAGAAACGCAGAGCATCTAGGCTGTAGAGGCTGGTCTTGAGTGGTATAATGACCACGGTGTAAGAAGCAGGACAAGCCATGGGAAGAAACCCCAACGGCTGTTGCCACAGAAGACAAACACAGCCTAACACAGGCTTCTTCTAACTACCAGTTAACACAGCAAAAAATAAAACACCGCCACAGAGACACAAAGTGAGAAAGACTTAAAGAGAGTGAGACCAAGCTAGAGGGAGAGAGAGACAGAGAGAGAGAGAGTGAGAGAGAGAGAGAGAGAGAGAGAGAGAGAGAGAGAGAGACAGCGATATAGAACAGTAGAGTGAGGTGGCACAGTGGAAACATGCACACACAAAGTACAGTGCCCCAGGGCAGGGCAATGACAAATTCCACGTGTCATTGCCATCACTAGTTAATAGAGGGACAAGAGTTAGGGAGAAGTGGAGCGAACGAAACAAAATGAAAAGAAAACAAAACAGTGACTGTCAGAAAACAGGAAGAGAGAAGTGAGGCTGGGGGGAGTAGGAAAGGGAAAGGACTGAGGGAACAAACCGTGTCAGTTGTCAATCCCAGGCAGTTGTGAAAACATCAGTGAAAATTAAAAACAGAGCCAGGCAAATCAGAGAGAATAAAGGGAGAATACGCTTTATACTGTCCGAATAGAAACAATTTTGGCTACATATATACTTAATTTCACTTTGTTTTACAGGCTTACTATACAGTGGTGTGGCTAAAAAACAAACGAGCAAAAGGCAGCAACGATGTTTTTCTCTACTGTAGGTTTAGGCTAAGTGCTTTGGGCTCTGTTCTAACATGTTCTCTTTGGAATGCAAAAAAACATGGGCACAGTACATCATACCATTCACATAGGTACGGTGCTGCATTGCCTTTAAGGAGATCGTGTTCTTGGAAAAGGTTTTTCAGTGTATTCAAGTTTTTCTGGTTATGGTCACAAAGCTGCCTGAACAGTAGGTGTTGTATTGACATGGTCATCCATCAATCACTCAGTCACAAGATCAGACAGTGAATTATACAACTTAATCATTGAAATCAATCATATTTCCATGTAAATAAATGTACTGTCTACACTACACCAAAGATTTTGTACTCGATTAGGTATAGGTTATCAATATTCTAGTACTTCATTTTCAAATTGAGACATTTAATCTAGAATGAAGACATTGTGTTGTATGCTGTTAATGTTCAATATCAAACTCTGATTGTGTGCATCTCCAACTTCTGGGTGTTGCCTTGATTCATCTCCTATCGTTTCATTCTGTTTGATACCTGTGGTGAAAGCCATACATTCCATGTGAGGGCTCCACCCAATAATCCTTATCCAATCGCACCATTTCTACTTCATACAGCATGTCGAGGTGATAGTTAATGGTTCTGTTGTATTTGGGACCTTCTACTGGCTCCACAAGAACTGTTACTCTGTAATGAAAATAAGTTCAGCAGTCTGACTAATTACATTTATGTTGCAGTCATTTCTGACAGATTTCTGTCAAGCAAAACTGAATTATTTTTTCTAATCTATGTTTTACTTTCTTGGGGTTATTGCTTCTCTTAATTAGAATAGGGTAACTCTATGTAATTGTCACTAGGGAAGCTTCACTTTAGGCATAGTACACGCTGCAAAGGGAAAAATCTAGTTGAAAAAAAATGGTGAAGCGCTAATTTCAGCAGATGATGTTATTGCAGTGCTCTGACTGCTTTAGATGTCCTGCTACTTTTGGACTGGATTTTAGGAGAGCAATTGTGCAGAGCTTTTCTGTATGCAGTAGGTGGCAGTCAACCCCAAAGTTGGGAAATGTATGCTATATCTTTCAACCTCTATTATTCTGCTCCATTCAATGACAAGGAGATATTTTCTAATCAGGACTAAACTACATTTTAAAATGTCAATGTGTCTTTTCTAGGATACAAACATACAAACAATACATTTTGGATCTGAACATAGCTCCTCTTCTTGAGCTCAGGCACACCAAATAACACCCATACACACGTTCATACAATACTTTGTATAGAGTTAGAAAGGACTCTAACACCTGAATCCAATGCTTTTCATTCACTTTCATTGATTTGGCCAGTCAATTTGGCAAGATATTGATATAATAATGCATGAAGTTGAAATGAAGCTATGTTGCTGTGATATGAACACATCCAGTTTATCAAAGTAGACAAATGTTATTGCATGTGCTTTAAGTCACACAAACAAACAAACACACACACACACACACACACACACACACACACACACACACTCACACACACACACAAACACACACACGCACGCACACACTCACGCACATACACACACACACACACACACACACACACACACACACACACACACACACACAGCAGAACACATGGTAGCCTCGTTACCCCTTTTTTCAGTCATTGTTACGATCACTGTTTGTCGGTGGCTTGCTCCGCTTGCACAGGAATATCTGGCGTGTTGTATCAGTTGCAGCCATGGGTAAAGGTCTTCTGCCCTTCTTTGCCAAGTGCTTTTCAGTTATTGGAACAAGGTGTTAGTAATAGAGGTGATGTTCAGAGCAGAGGTTCAGAAGCCTCAGTCCATTGGTATTTACTTGTCCTATCCCATGATGTCCAATCATTCCTTTTCAAATCGTGTGGTAGTTGCCGACTCTTGCACTGAAATCTACCAGAAGTTTGATTTTGTCACTCTTGGGGACTCTACTAAGTTCATCGCCCAGCAGTTCATAGAAGCAGTATTTTGCTTCATCTTCTGCCGATAATGTTGGTACATATAGGCACTAAAGAGGGTGGCATACTTTTTTCCTGCAAGACGGATACGGAGAGTCATACGTTCTTCACTAATGCCTACAAGTGTTTCCACAAGGTTTGATAGGAGGGAGGTTTTTGTAGCTAGGCCTACACCATGCAGATGTGTACCTTCTGTGAGATTTCGCTTCCAAAAAAGGTTTATCCACCACCCTGTAGTCTTGTTTCATTCAGAGCTGAAATGTCGATGTTATATCACTTTATTCTGTTGCAATCAGTGCTTTCCAACATTGGCCTATCTGTACCTCGACTAGAGTCCAGAAGGGTCCTCATGTTCCATGTTGCGAGTTATAGTGGGATAATTTCACTGCAATATTTTCTACCACTGGCGGAATGTCCTGATAGGTGCGGCAGCCTATCCCAGAACATTTGAGTGGCCAATGTTTAGGCCACCTTTTCTAGGCCTTTCCACTATAAGGGTGAGCAGCGTGGTCCTAAATAGGGCTACTCAGTCGCACAGGGGTCTGCCAAAAACAATTGCCACTTGATCCCAGCTGCTAGCAGCCTATACCCTGTGCCGCTGCTGTGCAGTGGCCTTGCTAAGAGCTACCAGGTACATCAGCCCTGCTCCTGTCGCCAGGCAGACCATCACCAGAACACTTTAAGGTGCATGAATCTGTGGTGAGCACCAAGCAGGCACCTGTAGACACCTGCGTGCTAATATTATTTAAAGTGACATGGGGGATGCGCTAGCCCCAATATCACATTCTTCGCAGAGAAGAGGTGAACTCTAGTGGCTAACCCAAGACAACCAGCACCTCCCCTCTGCTGCAGAAGACTGCCCCGGAAATCCAGTCTATCAGAAACCGCTTCAAAGCTTGCTGCCACAGCTTGCTTATCTCTCAGTGTGTGCTCCCTTAGCCTTTGTCTTCCCAGACTTAACAACAAGGCACTGGGGCAGTAGTTGATAGATGCCAGGACATTTCCACAGCTGTGGGCCTGCAAATCCCACCTCTGGGATTAAGACACGTACACTAAAGACACACATAAAGCGCTGCACACAGACGTGTTTCGTCAACCCCGTAGGTATGTTGATAAACAGCGGAATCCAGTCACAGGATCCATATTCACTTCAATGCAAATCCAAGAGAGAGATAGAGAAAGGTAGGCAGAGAAGAGTAAGGCGGCATCAATGAATAATGTGTTTGAACCAACTCTGCCACAGGTTGACCATGCCTCTGTTACCCCTTCTATGTCGCATGCCTCTGTTACCCCTTCTATGCCTCTAGCATCTCAAAACCCACTGTTCCAGAGTGTAGCTCAAAGGAATCCATGCCTCCAACTCTATGAAAATGCATGCTTGGAGTCACAAACCCCCATGCAATCATAAGCATTGTGCAGATCATAAATCAGAGCCCTTGTTCAAGCTCCCTCTCCTTTTTTCTCCTTGTCCTTTTATCTTTCCCTTTTTCTTTCCCTTTTTCTTACTCTCTCTATCACGTATACTCCCTCAAATCTACTTTAACCCCATCTTTCACTCCGTTACTCCCTCCAAATCCTCTTATGTGCCTGTAAATGTATTAAGTCAAGCTACCATCAACCACTTTGGTCACCAAAAAATTAGTCCAGATATAGACAACCCTCAACCACGTCTATATCACCATTTCTTCCATGTACCCACTCTTGCAGATGACATTGGGTATTCTTACTCATTCCACGTTGTCTCATTCACATCAATTCAATTTACCTGGACTCAAGTGTGCACAAATAAAAGCATATTTATATAATTTTCTTCAAAAACATAAGAAAAGTGTAAGTTGCTTTCTCTTATTAAACTTTAAATACGTAAATTCAAGAATAATTTTTTTTTTACATCCACCTAACACACACATGAACATGCTCACCAACACAAACAAAAAAGCCGCCCCCCCCCCCGGCCCCGAGGGAGCCGGGGGCCGGGCCGCGGGGGCCGCGGGGGGGCCGGGGGGGGGGGGGGGGGGGGGGGGGGGGGG
>JAVQIZ010110015.1:0-10207 GCA_036023535.2 Galaxias brevipinnis
CAGTGTACGAGAATGTGATTGGCTGAAATGAAAAGTCACATCTGATAGGCTACATAGCTTCCCTATTTGAAAAAAACGTATTCGTGAGTCGAGCTGTGGTAGGAAACTCTCAAAAATCCACACACGAATACGATGTGATCCACAAATGTTCGGCACTTCACAAATGCAGATTCGGCAGGTTTCAAATAAATATAACCGCTTTGAGATTTTTTTTTTGCATTTGTTTAAACCTAAACATATTTGTATGAACTACTTAATTTATATATAAATCTCTAAAAACATTTGTGAATTGATATGCATTTATTTGTGAACCACATCATTTATATATAAATCAGGAAATATATTTGTGAATTGTTCTGCATTTATTGATTGCGATCTAATTCCATAATAAGATACTGTTTTCATTCATCAATCGTGGGAATACTATGTTGGCTACATTGGAGAGACCGATATCTGAGCACAGCCCTGATATACAAACAATAGACCCAAACACAGTAACATTTTGAGCGTGCACAAACTATCTAAGAAATAAAACAGAAGTATACTCTAGAGTTAGAAACACATGGATAGTTATATTCTCTCTTTCCTCTTACTCTCCGGCAATCAATCTTCTCCTCTCCTAACTTTCCACAAAAACACACTCCTGCTCTTATCAGCGTTCTTGGCCCAAGTGGACCAGCAGAGGTTGGCGAGAGGCGGTGGACTGACTCCAGTTGATTTAGATTATTGTCTGTTACTTTCCCTGGTATTTAAAGTTACTAGAGGCAGTTTATCTGTATGAGAAGATGGCAACCCCAACTGTTTGCTTAGTGTAATTATTTTCCCTAACCGTTGCAAAGAAGTCATATGGTCACTGCATATTGCGAGCACGATCAACGACTATACTCCATGTATGGGCATATCTTTCTGATTTCTGATCCTAAAGTCCATATGAAAACTTGGGCCCTGTAATGCAGAAAGTGCTGCATTTTACAAGTATAAACCTAACTTCATGACATATAATCTACAAGAGGGCAGTCATAAGCACCTTTAAACTTAGCCTTACCTTTGTCCTGAGATGTAATCATTCTTTGGTTTTTCGACATGATGTTCTATACTTTTGCGCCCATATTGGATCCTTCCTTTTCAGCCACATTCACTAGCTACTTCCTTCTGCTATATCTGACACAGCGGTCCGGTGCAATTATTTGCCGCAGATCCCTATTTCCTTAAGTAATTTGGTTGTTGATGTTCCCTCAAATCCACGGCATCCAACTTCCACAGGACACACCTTTGTTCTCCAGCCTCGCTGTTCCACCTCAGCCGCTAACTCGCTACAGAGCACTTTCTTTCTTTCATATGCCTCGTCCATAGTTTCTTCCCACAGGACTGTGAGCTTTACAAAGTACACAGTTTGCTGTGTGTTGGACCAGAGTAATAAGTCTGGTCTTAAATTGGTTGTTGCAACCTCTAATGGGACTCTCAGTTGTTGGCAAACATCTGCATTTTCCAATCTCATGCTCGTCTCAGCTGCCCTCAGCTTTGTTTGAACCTGTTTAACTTCCTTCCCGGAACTCCCTCCCTGACAACGCAAATGTCGAGCGCCTATGCTCTATTTCTGCGACAAAGCACTTTAGTACCTGATAGTGGTGCAAGGTATATCTTCCTTGAGTAAGGCTAGTGTTGCACCCAGTCATTTTGTGTTTGAGATTAGCTTTCTGCCCACAGAAGGGGGGGGGGGGGGGGGGCGGCATGTGGGATCCACCCCAACCCCCTGGCTAAGATTTTTAGGTGTTGGTAGTACGTCGTAGGTTGCCTTAAAAATAAAGCTAATTCTTGTGGATTCCATTCCCCACAAGTTCTTCCAGTTCATTTTCCTCTGCTCTACACTTTCCCAGTTCATCCATCGCCATTCCATTTCCATCCTGTTTCTAATGTGGGTGCTGTTTTTCTTCCTACACTATCTCAGGGTTCGGTAGGTGTAATTTTTAAACTTGCTTTGGTGCACTTAAATTCCTCTGTAAGCCCGGTAAGCGGCAGCTCCAGAGCACCTTTCTCATAGAGAACCTGGCTACTAAGACATCTTAACACCCCTAACCATTTCCTAGCATAAAAGCTAACTCTTCTTTCTAGCGTTTCAACTTCAGTGATGGGTATATTAAACATTTTCAATGACCACATGAGCCAGGGTAGACATCCAAACTGTAGGCACCATAGCTTTAGCTTTTCAGGGAACCCATACTCTCTAGGCCTCTGTTTAATTCTATCCTTAATTAGAGTCTTTAAGGGTAGCATTGTAGCACCGCCTGGACAACTCTGTCCTTAAGAGCATCCCTTGCAGCTTTATTTAATAGGGTATTAATATTGTTATCCCATTTTAGGGTTTGTGATATGGTGGTGCCCATGGAAGGATTCCACTCTAGTGACAGTAGTATTGTTGATTTTTAACAATGTGTGAAACTTGATTTCGGTAGTCCATGATGTCTCAATTCCCCCTACCGCCTCAGGTCTAAACCAACTTTACTTTATATTTCCTACACTATCTAGCTCCCTGGCTATTTCCAATTTTTTAATTCACTAATTGTTTAATCATTAATATTCACGATGGCTATTTATGGAGTATATCGGGTCCATTATCTTGCGCTATTGTAAAGGTAGGGTTCATTAATCGCTATAATTCCCTAGTGCAATTTATAAAGTATTGCAAATAGGGTTAAGGTTTATGACATTAACTTGCCCACCTTGGTATATCATATATGTTATCTGTCGCTCCATATCACAGAAGACGGAGAAGAAGGCTATTTTTGTAACAATGAAAGCCGTTGATTTGGGAAGCGTCCCGTACAGGTGACGGGTATAATGTAGAAAAATGCAAGTTTAAGTTTTGATAAAAGCATTTACTTCAAATGATTCAGGTTTCAAAATAAACTTCAAAGTGTAGTGAAATTAAAAAACTTTATTACAAGGAATTATACACCTGAACTCGCATACACAAGGAGAAAAAACTCGGTAGCTGTTCCATTCGATAAGTCCGGACGAATTTACAAAAATTATAATTAGTTATTGTAAGTATAGGATAGCGGGTTATAAGATTGAGTAAATGTTTTAGTTTACCTGTCTTACGTTAAAAGAATGCCGTTTCATGCGCAAAATGGGAGATGGCTGAGACCAACTCATGCACTCGGTTTTCGAGTAAAGTTATTAAAATTATAAAAGTAGTGATAGGGTTAGCGATAGTTATGAAGTTAATATAGTTACCCCTTATTATTATTAGTGAGGAAAACTAGATTTCACTACTTAGTTAAACTTAGGCATAGTGAATTAAAGACGGAATAACGAAAGATCTCGGTGTCCGTCTCCTTTGAGCACGGCCCGGACAAAACTTATGAAAATGAATAAAATATAGAATGGCTTATTTTTATGGATTAATATGATTTAGTATAGTCTAAAGATATAGAGATAAACAAAGAAAACTAGATTACAATACTTGGTTGGACTCCGAAATAGTGAATTAAATACAGAATAACAGAAAAGTCTCTGAAGGCAGAAATTGCACAGTCCGTCTTACTACAATACTTATACCATAGAGGTGCACACAGGTCGTCACAGGGATGAAAAAGGAGAGAAAAAAGCCCTGGAGAGCCAATACCCTCCTGTGGCTCCCCGTCCTTCAGAATTGCATCACATAAACATCATACATTATTTATTTATTTATTTATTTACATATCTTGCCCTTTTTTACCCCCTAGAGATCCACTGTTGTCCCCTCCCAATCTCCCTTGTTCTTTGATGGTTTTAATAGTTCCACTGTTTGGCCACTTGGTGGATGAGCTTCTCCCATAGTAGGTTTGAGGGCCTAAGGAAGGCAAAGGCTGCCCTCTTCCTGACTGTCACGCAGATCATTCTGATTTTATGGCGCTTGCGCAACAATGATAATTTCCACAGTTTTTATCTGGTTGATCTCTAGATAATTGTTAGCACACCATGACACTAGACAACCAACCTCATTTAGGTTGCTGGACTTGTCACCATTTGTTATGAGGCCCACCACAGTGGTGTTTTCCACAAACTTAATGTGTTTAATGGATTGATCGGCTGAAGAGAAGTAATTTGTACAGAAAGTAAAGAAGGGGGAAAGCACACAGCCTTGTGGGGCTCACCAATCATAGCCTGGCCTACTCCAATGAAAATATCCATCCACCCATTAGCCATGCCGCTTAATCCTTGCAGGGTCACGGGGGGCTGGAGCCTATCCCAGCTGACACAGGGCGAGAGGCAGGGAACACCCTGGACAGGTCGCCAGTCTATCACAGGGCCGACACATAGGGACAGACATCAACTCACACTCACTTTCACACCTATGGGCAATTTAGAGTCACCAATAAATCTGCATGTTTTTGGACTGTGGGAGGAAACCGGAGTACCCGGAGGAAACCCACGCAAACACGGGGAGAACATGCAAACTCCACACAGAAAGGCCCCAGCCAGCGGGCAGAGTCGAACCCAGAACCTTCTTGCTGTGAGGCAACAGTGCCAACTACTGCACCACCATGCCACCCCCAATGAAAATATTATGAGAATTACTAAAACTAAATAAAAAACAATAATATTAAGATTATTCTACTGATCTATGTACACTATGTCCCTTCTATGTGATTCCATTAATTATCATGAAAATACATGGAGACGAGAAGTGAGGCAGCGGCGAGTTTAGCCTCCCCTCTGATTGCACAGCCCCACAGAAACTGGATGGACTACGGGGCCGCGGATGTAATGTTTCATTCATTACATGTTCTCACCTTCCATTGTCCAGGTAACTAATTTCACGTATCGAAACGTTACTGAATAGATATTTAGGCCAGCTGGTTTTGTCATAAAATTGCAGAGAACTCGTCATAAAAATTGCAGCAAACAAGCACCAGGGGAGGCAGCTTTCACATCTGTCTCATCGAAGGGGGTGTCTTGAGTCCACGTGATTGACGCTCACTCTCCCTCAATGTTAGCTAATCTAGCAAAAAAAAAAAAAGCAAAATAAAAAATTCATGAACAGTGCTGTTTGTTGTGCGTTGTCAAGAAATGTATTTATTAGATTTGAACCTCAGAACACGCTGTACACAATGGCATAGTTTGCTTGTTAAATAATTAGTTAAACTTTCGCCATCGCGTTCGGTAGAATTTTTGCTTAGCCAAAAAGCAGTTCAAGAATAATTGTGGATATCAGAACGTGGGTTTGTTATTAAAAAAACGAAACATCATAGTCTAGAGACCCCATCCGACTCGATCCAAGGTCAGTAGCCCCAGCTGATGATATAATAAATTATTGCAATGGTCTGGCTGACTCTGTCTCACCAAAAATATCCCTCACCCCACGACACTGGTGGACCTCAAGTGTCAACTGAGAGAGGTTCTGACAAATGAGGGCTCAGACTGACATACTGCCTCCTATTGGTCAGAAAGTTTGTAAGCCACTGACAAACAGAGAGGTCTAATGTTCATTGAACATTGTAAAGTAAAGACGCATTGCTTTCAAAACAACTTGATCTTTCGCATTATTCTTCCTAAGATCTATTTTATGTTCGCCTACCTGCTTCTGTTTAGCCTAGCCTGTGTGCAACTGGGTTCTATTCCAACAGCCTCCGTGATGTGTGTGTTTTTTCAGTCAAAATGTAAATGAAAATGCAACAATTCCATTTGCATTTGCATTTTCACAGGCTCCTGGGCATTCTGTCAATGTTAAAATGAAAATGGAAAATATGTTAAGACATTTTGTTTTCAGAGTCGTTCCCCGCAATAATGCGGAAAATATTCTAATGTTAATTCAAATATGAAAATAAAAATGCAATATCATTTTTTTTATCAAATTTTCCGTTTGTACTAGCATTATTTTTGTCACTATTAAAATGTAAATGCAGTTGTCTCACAATTTGAAAATGAAAAGGAAATGGCATTTGAAATTTCATTTTTAAGGAGTTAATGTTCTGTAGTTTATGGCATTTTAATTTACATGTTGACTCAAATAACACATACATATGCGGAAAATGATAATGCTATTGTGGAATTACATTTTGATTTTCAAGGTTACATGATCATTTTAATAAATTATCTTACAGGCTTCCATATGTTCTTGCATGCCACTATGTAGATTTTCAGCCTAAAAGTGCTGTGGTATTCCCAGGTGGCTGTGTGCTCGGTATACGGAGGTAGCTGGACCTTTTTTAATTTACCTCTAACAACTCTCCCTCTTATTCTGTTTATTGTTTGTCTCTCTTCCTGTGTATATATATCTCCTTGTCTCACTCTTTATGAGGGGTTTGGATAATTCCGTGAAATGGAGGCTGCTGGAGTGAGAGGATTCCCTGGGGGACTGCAGGGTGCTGTGACAGGGAATCAAATGAAGCTCACCAACAACAAAAATTCTAAGAT
The DNA here is from genome assembly GCA_036023535.2 of Galaxias brevipinnis. Classification (NCBI taxonomy): domain Eukaryota; kingdom Metazoa; phylum Chordata; class Actinopteri; order Galaxiiformes; family Galaxiidae; genus Galaxias; species Galaxias brevipinnis. The sequence continues at coordinate 6,403 of JAVQIZ010110015.1, forward strand.
TCTTGCATCAAACACTGTGTGATATGTAAGGGCCATCACTAAAGAAGGAGCAGGCACGTGTGTGTGTTTGTGTGTGTGTGCGGTCTATTTGTGTCGTTTTTTATTCAAGTGTTTAGCCTTTGTTTAGCTGTCTTTTGATCGAATGAAAAGTCAAGCTGCGTAGTACACAAAAAGAACTGCACAGAAGCTCAAAGGGATAGAAGATGTTTCACAGCACAGCTTCAATAGCAAGTCCTACTTCCCTGCCACAAAGAAACTGGAAACTTGCAATGTCATTTTCCATATAGGCTCAAAGCTCTAGCTGTTTGTAACCAAATTCAATCAAACATGCCTACATAATTGAACCATCACCCAAAATGTATTGTTAAAAAAATAAAGAGGATTTACAATGTCATGTCATGTCATTAAAGCTCATTAAAGCTATTTGAGGTGCCTATAATAAAGGCAACCATAGTTTGCGAAGATGAATTAATCGTATGTTGGACCATGGGGTGTAAAGCATGGGGCATGGAGAGGAGATTGCACTCTCATACAGCAAAACATCTTTTAGGTGCCAACATGACTGAGGTGCCTCTATTTTACAAAGTCCTATAAGCTAATGACACACGTTGATGACAAATCAGACCCAAACCAGTGTCAAAGACCTGCCATTATTATTTCACTTTCGGAACCTATACCATATATACTACGCAAACATTCACCACGTCAGTTAAAGCAGTTACCTTTTGTGGTTACTAAAGTCCGTCATGATCACTACGGGGAACTGGACAACTAAACAAATACTCCCTAAACTATACCAGTCGAGCTGTCTGTTTTCAGCCCAATTTCATCCTAGTAAACATTCTCATCAGGCAACATGTGAGAGCCAACAACCATCTGTTAAACTGTATTACCCATGGACCAGTTCACAATCCTTTCCGCATTCCAGTTTTGGCTAGTGGCAAAAGGTATTCTCATACGTCAAACTTATCAAACATGATAACTATCATCCATCAAACACAGACAGCCTTGGGGATGGTTAAACACAGTATGAAACTAGTACTCTTAAATGTTAGATCTCTGGCAAACAAATAATTTCTAATTAATTATTTTATTTTAACTAACAAAGTAGATTGTATGTTTTTAACTGAGACGTTAGACAAAAGTAAGTGCAACTACTCTTATTGAGTCAGCTCCCTTAACTTTAACTTTTTAGATGTTAGCAGATCTGGGAAAAAGGGTGTGTGTGTGGGAGGGGGTCGCTGTTTTTTTTGTGATGTATTTCAAAGCAAACAGACATCCTTTGGAGACCCATCTTTTGAATACATTGCTACTATACTGGCATGTTCTTCCCATCCATCCATCCATCCATCCATCCGCTATTATCCGTTGCAGGGTCACGGGGGGGCTGGAGCCTATCCCAGCCGACACAGGGTGAGAGACAGGGTACACCCTGGACAGGTCGCCAGTCGATGTTCTTCCCGTGTTCTACTATTAATATATAATAATATTAGCACCGTAATACTGTCCCACCTTCTTTGAAAACTTTCCTGAACTATTATCAAATATCCCCACAAACTTTGATTATAGAGATATAGCTGGTTATTTTAATATTCATATCGATAACTGTGATGACAAAGGGGCTAAATAACTATTTACTATATTTGACACCTTTGAACTCTCTCAGCATGTGGAACGGCCCACCCATAACAGGGGGCACACTTGGTTATCACGAAAGGCCTCAATGGGCCTCATTCACTAACCATTCAAGAATTTTCTTCCTAAAACACAAGCAGGTTTTCACTAAGATTCTGGCATTCACCAATATGTTCTTATTTGGGATTTGTTCTTGAATAAGAACAAAATCACTGAATATGCAAGAGCATACTTACGCACATTTGAGGGCAGAATGTTGGTTCGAAATAATTTGTTCTTACATTTCTTTAAATTCTACAGTTGTAAAATATTATTTGTTATCAAAATTTCGGACCCCAACCCGACCCCCTATTGGTGAGAATAGAAAAATACTGTTTACTAAGAGGTTATGTGTTGTCAACTTTTGTGACACATTTGGTCAATGATCTTGTAGTAGATAACTTTCTAAAGATAACAGATAACAATTCTAAAGTTATGCATGCAATTGATTCCATTGTACCCACTAAGGTAAAAATGCTTTCTGGAAAACAAAGAGCTCCTTGGAGAAATGCAGCTACTGTTATAGCCCAGAAAAGAGAATACTGTAAAGTTGAACGCAAATGGCGAAAAACAAAACTTCATGTTCACAAGATCTATAAAGATAATCCGTGCTTATAACTTAGAATTGAGAAATACTTGACTCTCTTTTATCTCAAACATCATAAGCAATAATTTAAATACTGCTTGAACTTTATTTGCTACTGCTGATAAGCTGACCCCCCACTCCAACTGAAATACCCCATGAACTTCTTTCTAATAAAAAATGCAATGAGTTTGCCTCCTTTTTTACATAGAAAATTGACTCTATTAGAAAATCCATGTTCGAGCACAGGGAGCTTCATACGTGTACTTGATGCCAGAACACCCTTGGCCGCAGATCAATGAGCGACTTTGTGGTCGTATTGTCAGATCTGCAGCCGTATGTTTTGGACACTCGAGTGAAGAGAGGAGCTGAGCTGTCAACCGATCACCACCTGGTGGTGAGTTGGATTAGATGGCTGGGGAGGCTGCCGGACAGACTCGGTAAACCCAAACGTGTCGTGAGGGTGAATTGGGAACGTCTGGCTGAGGCTCCTGTCCGTGAGGTCTTTAACTCCCACCTCCTGAAGGACTTCTCAGGCATCCCGGGAGAGGTTGGGAACATGGAATCCAAGTGGGCCATGTTCAAAACCTCCATTGTGGAAGCGGCTGCTAGGAGGAGTGGTCAGAAGGTCGTCGGTGCCTGTCGTGGCGGCAACCTAAGAACCCACTGGTGGACAACGAGGCCGTCAGGATGAAGAAGGAGGCCTTTCAGGCTTTGTTGGCCGAGGGGTCTCCTGAAGCAGCAGAAAGGTTCCGGGCAGCCCGAAGGGCTCCAGCTTCGGTGGTCACAGAAGCAAAAACCCGGATGTGAGAGGAGTTCGCGGAGGCTATGGAGATGGACTTTCGTTTGGCCTCGAGGAAGTTCTGGCGAATCGTTAGACGGCTTGGCCCAGGCTCTGTTGAGCAGGGGAGGAGAACTGCTGACCCGGACGGGGGATAACATCGGGCGGTGGAGGGAGCACTTTGAGGAACTCCTTAACCTCACTAACATGTTTTCTGTGGAGGGGGCAGAGTTTGAAGACCCGGGGGAAGCCTCAACCATATCCCTGGCAGAGGTCACTGAGGTAGTTAAGAAGCTCCTCAGTGGCAAGGCACCCGGTGTGAGTGAGATTCGCCCTGAGATGCTGAAGGCTCTGGACATTGTTGGCATGTCTTGGTTGATACGCCTCTTCGGTGTCTCGTGGAGGTCATGGAACTGGAGGGTGTGCTCCAATTATTGGGCAATCACACTTCTCAGCCTACCAGGGAAAGCTTATGCTTATCTTCGAACCTATGATTCTGGAGGAGCAATGCAGATTCTGTCCTGGTCGGGGAACAGTGGACCAACTCTTTACCCTCACGGGGCTGTTGGGGGAGGGTCATGGGAGTTTGCCCATCCAGTCTACATGTGTTTTGTATTTACACCCATTCCTAAGTACAAGTACAAGTTAATAAATTCCACACTTTGCGTAGGAATGATAATACGCACCCATTACGCACACGTCTGTGAGTACTCACTGTTTATAAATGAGGGCCCTGGAGAGGGGCTGGACTCTTCCTTTTCCGGAGT
>JAVQIZ010110017.1:0-23179 GCA_036023535.2 Galaxias brevipinnis
TCAAAGAACTCGAAGAGGTTCAAATGGAGGACTGAAAGGCGAGTGGAGAACACATAAATTTAAACTGTTTTGATGGTGTCAAGCGGGCTAAATTTGTCAATGGCAATTCAAAGCCATACAAAGGATCCATCGATGTCATGATTCTTTGCATGACACCCTGGCATAACTGTAACTCATACCAAATTACCATTACAGCCATGAAAGTGCAGCTGCTGATGTAAACATGTTACATCCTGGAGGTCCTATTTTTATCAGAGAGCTTTCCACCGTCGATCCACATTACTGTACACGCTTTGCATGTTAGAATGGACGTGTAAGCATGCTGACAGCCTATTGTATGTGATGTCCCGTGTTTATTAGATGGGTTATGAAATCATTGCACCTGTTCAAGTCTGGCCAGTCCACAAGATTTTCTGTAGGAAAACCAAGTCAACCATGTTTTGTGTGCTTCTTATGCACATATAAGTTACGTTTATTTTGTGTTGCTTTACGTTTTTATTTAAAATTAAATTAAATTATAGTAAATTATGATTATGACTTGTAGAAAAGGTTTGTGAAGAGCAATCTGACATTTAAATAGTGCATGTTTGTCTTATTTTCCATTATTATTTGTGTGCAATTAGTTATCAGTGTTTTCTTTCTTTTGATATATTGCTTGTTTTGTTCCCTGTTTTTGGTGGTGTACGGAAAAGTAGTACTATTCAACGTCATCTCTGCATTACCGACATCCATCTCATGTAGGAGACAGTATGTTTTAGCTTTATGTACCACTTCAATCAGCAAATGAAAATATGACCTTAAATAGATTTTGACTTTTGGTATTTTGTTCTTTATTTAAAAATGCAGCGTCACTAAGGTGTGGGACTTTGAACTAACTTAACAATTACTTAAAAAAAAAAAGTTTCTTCAGTCACCCCATGTTTGACCATATAGATGCATCTCAGGTTAAAAAAAACTATGTTGCGAAACAGCTCATATTTCCAAAATGAACAGTGTGTTTCCACCCCCTCAGCAAGCTATCATGTGACACATCTGCTTGATACAGTACATTTGCATCGTGGCTTATCACATAATAGTTTATGTCTCAAAAACATTTAAAATCTGTCAATATGATTGTTAATTTTGCTTTATTCACCATTTGTTTAACCTTTTGTTTACACCAGCCTCTTTTCTCTCTTTCTCTTCTTTATCTGTCTGTAATATAGCCATCCAACTACAGTAAGCCCATTCTTACCCTAACGTGTCAGGCCCTGCGGTGTCCATTTTAAGGTAGACCTTCGTGAGTACTGTAAATCATCAGTATGACCCCATTGAGTGACCTCTGTCCAAGACTACACCCATAACAGCAGCGGATCCCGCCAAGTGGGGGGACAGATACTCCTTGGAACAAAGACCAGTAGCCCCTTTACTGAGAAAATGTGGCCTCTGACACATGGCAAGCAAACTTCCTGTTGAGGTCAGAGGGGCTTTTGTTGTCAATGACCATAGGATTCTGAACAACAGGCCTCTTCCTGTACAGATAATCCTTACAAAGATAGTCATAATTCACACTGCATCCTGCTGGTCCCCCTCCCCCAGTATTACCATCATAAAAAAGGTAATTTTTGTCACTAGCGGGGTACCCTCAATAGTACGTGCTCTGGTTATTCAATTGTCTAGAATCAGCCCTTTTACTTGGGATATTGATATATACAATTAAAACAATTGCCAACCCTGTACTTTTATTTTTGACAGTTCAGTGATGATAACCCCAGAGATTATAGATGACGGTAAAAAAACTCTATGAATCTTAAGCTCTCAAACTCTGAACAAACAAATACAGCAGGGGAAAAGAAAGCAGGAAGCAAAGCCAGACAACTTTACAAGAGGCGGTATGCTGCTGTGTAACATGGGTGCTTGGATCCCCCCAATCACCTGTAATGGCATGCTAACAGAGGGCTTTGCGACAGCTCTCATAGGACCTCATGAGAAATCCACTGATGGTGAACCAGAGAAATGGTAGTTTTGCTGCAAATGAAAGCTGCTCACTTCCCGCAACCAATAAAAGCGAAGCATCAAGGCCTCTGATCCTGATCATTACGGTACCAGGGCTAGGAGGCAGCCAAAATAAACCATCTGCTGCGGTGGGAACTCAAAGAAACTCGGAAATGGTGATTTTATATTGGTCAACATAGTTTACATGTACTTAAATTGCCACTATCTTAATCAGCTTTACCTGATGTAAAATGTCTCTGTATTTATTATTTTCCACACATTACATGAGATCTTGTTTAACTGATGTCAAAATTCCAGACCTAAAACCAGTCGTAAAAAATCCCTGTTAGTGTAGCAGGTTATCTAATGAAAAACTCTCAGAAAATCTCCCCAAGCATCTGGAATTAATGGTGACATAGTAGCTCGACTTCAGACCTTTAATCACTGTAGTGTGACGGATGTTTTGAGAGACCATAATGCTAAGACTTCTGTTTTCAATAAGGGTCCGGACTTTCTCATTTATACAGGGACCAATCACTTTGATGTGAAAGAACACTATACCTCCACAATGCGTACATACGTAAAAAGTAATAGGCTTTTCTCCTGAAATTTCATCATCCAGGGATGGAGTAGGGGCAGTTTTAACCAGAACCCCTCCGTTGTACTTTCAGACTTTACACAGTACCCCCAATCTTCCTAAATGAGGACAAATAACAAGTTTTCCCATAAATGCTCAAATTTGGCCGTTTAATGATGCCTGCTCAAATAGCCCCAAACCAAAGTAAATAGCCCTGATTGCTGGTTAATTTATTGGAGACAAGCACCACACTGAGATCAAACGGGCTGTGCTCCCTCCTAGCACCTTCAGTGCAATGAATCTGCTGACCCCACAACCCTCTGCATATTTCTAAAGGGGGCACAGGAGGCCGGGAAAGAGTATCCCACAGGAAAAGCTCACATGAGAGTTGGGTTTGTATGATGCTTACCAGGAACCATAAATCAACTAGTTGGGAAACCTGCGTCTATGCACATAGGGCCGAGAATAGGATGGCCAGATATGTGGGACAGGACTGAAAATGAAGCCCCAAAACATAAAACGTAGATCCATGCAGATACTCATTCACACATACCAGTAGAGACACACAGAAACGCACAAAGAACTGGCATCGTCTGGCGCCACAATTTACTGCCAGACAGGTATTGGGCATAACTAGCACACATGTCCTTGACAGACATATGTTTTGAGAATGCTTTTGTGGAATAAGATTGTCTACGTATCGCATGCACAAGGTTGCAAATACACACGCAAAACTTCAGCAGATGCAAGCCAGTACTCACACACACACACACACACACAATTATTTACCGCAGCAGGTCTCTCTAGTGGAAATGTTCCTGAGTGAAGGTGAAGCTTGAGTTTCATTACCGGGCAACTTTATTAGTCAGGTTACAGGTTTAGAACTTTCCACAAAGTGAACCCATGAGGAGAGTTTAGGCTGGCTCTTTTGTTCTAGACGTGAAACGGCAAATTGTTAACCCAAGCCTGAGGCAAAGTGGTCAGAGTAAACAGCTACAGGTCAGCAGCATCATGTGCAATAGTTGGCACTCAGTCCTTACAGACCTATTAGCTTTTGACTACTTGGAAGGAGTGTACGATTTGACCAATATTTTGTTTACAAAATGTAATTGAGTAATATATTTTATTCGGCAGTACTCATCAACATGAACATAAAAAAATCAATATAGGATTTGCATCAACAACATACTCTCAAGAAATGTTTATGATAAATGTTGTGTATACACTGCATATGCCCCACAGTTGTGTAAGAATTTATTTTTTTACAATAAAACATGATTAACTTCGTACCCATGGATCATGTTAGCTGTATTTGAAGATGTGAAAGATGTGATCACTTTAACTTCTGGTATGTTATAAATTCATATGATTAAACTCAAAAAGCATTGCCAATTTTGAAGTTTCAATATTTTGCTTAGTGGAAATGTCTGTACAGCTCTGGCATTGGTCACTGTGAGTTCTGCATCCTAGACTGTTTCTAGACTTTGTTGTTTCCTATCTGCTTCTATGGGCCAAACTAGTCATCTCCATTGTCGTTCTAAATTAGGTTTGTATGCCTATAACTCCTTTAATTAGACTCGTTATGAGATGTCTGTATTGTGTGTTTTGTATTTGGTAGGTGCAATGATTTGGATGGTGGCCCTGAGAGGCCAACCCCACTGCAACTTAAGAAAACAAATGCAAATAGACAAAACACAAGCAAATTAAGAAAACATCTACATCAATTTGACAACACATGCCCAGCATTTAGAATCGCGCTGCAAATTCAGACAACACAACACATTACAGAAACGCGCTGCAAATACAAATACACAAGACATTTTGTGCTTTAACTGATTAACTTTGTGATTGGTTAAACTTGACTATTTTCCTCTGAAGTTTGGTTTTAAACATTCTCAAAGAAAGATTATGTCAATTAAAATGTCCAATGAAATTAGCTATATATAAAAGTCTAGTTTGGTAATTATGAGTTTTATTGATGTATTGAGTCAAACATCCCGTTGCAGTTGTAAGGAGTCTTGCACCATATATGCCCATATCCCAGGTTCCCTATTCCCCCCCTGCCCGCCATGCTTAGATGATTAGCCAGGGGAAGCCCTACATCCTTGCTTTTTTAGTTTTAAAGCACCATGGAGCACCAAGAACCCAGTTAACAAGAACCGAAGTTAACACAGACTTTACACTGTCGAATTAAGAATATGTGAATACAATAATAAGCCATTTCGAAGAAGCAATGGTATATGTAAGAACCTTGGTTATTAGCTTTTTTATTTAAATCATATGTTAATTATTTGTAAATAATATTTATTTTATAGTTATATTAATTATATAATGACACTACTTGGAACCACTGAGAGATATAGGCACCAACCTCGAATCCACTTTCGAGTTAGCAGTCCAAGAACACCATTGGATCCTTCAATTGACCTCTGTGGAACCTTTGGAATGGAGAAATGTAGTATGGCAAGTAAGTGTGGAAGACGAGAAGAGATACTTGAGTCCAGGGTATGAGGCATCTTGGCAGAGCTAATACCAGGCCCTGACATAGAGCCTGTCATTTGAAAAGCAACTTTACCCAAGGTCATTGAGGACTGTGCGAACGCAACATTAGCCGGCCAAAGGGAGTAACCACAAACGTGACCATCATAGATCACCTAATGCTTTCAACGTAATCGAGGACTGATCTCCAATATACTTCTGGAGCAAGGTTGGCCAGACTGATGATCTTTCTGATAATCAGAGAGCAGCACAGTACATAGAAAGGCCAGGAAAACTGTTAGTGTGACTCTGGCTCACGAGAGTGTTTTGATTCCAGGTAGCAACGCGGTCTTTGATGTCTTTGAAGCCAGTCCAGGCAAGATCTGTGGTTGCCATCTGCGGGATATTGAAAGTGACATCAGTTCAAATCACTTGGGTACTGAACAGCCCCTAATGGATGTGTTGTTTATTGAGGAACAAGTCAAGGTTAAAAGACTTGGACCTCGGAAGGGAATGCAAGGAGACTTAGGTGTGCAGGATTCAAAAACTGCTGACAACGCCTTCTACATCATCAGCTTGTGTGTTACATGACAATGAATGATAAGCAAACAAAGAGACACACTCACCTTTCTTTGACATTGCTAATATGTCATGCATCATGTATAACCCTAGTGGTTCAAACTCCTGTTTGACATAGGACTTGAACGGAAAATCTTAGCTTTATTGTATTTAATGTCATCTACGTCTTCCTTCTTTGATGCATAATTTCAGCGTAACGTTTTACAGTAGTTATGAGACTTCACATTCCTTTCTGAAGAATCTTTTTCTAAAATATCCGTGAGCCCAAATTCTTCGCGCCACAACAAAAGGCCAGCGAGGGCTAAGGCAGCAATCAAACACATATGCTTTACTTTGTCATTTACCTTGCCCCTTGTCTAGTATGTAACAAAATGGATGACTTCACAAATCTCAAGTATTTTACATCGTCCCTCAACTGCATCAGTGAGCCTCCTAAATGAAGCTGCCTATTGACTTGAGTTTGGCAGTAAATCACAGCGATCTGTTGCAGAGATACATGTTCTGTCAGGAGGTCAGGATGTACCAAAAGCAAGATTTTCACATGACTTGCGATGTTGAAACTATGTCGTTGCTCAAGAACAAATGCAAAGGTGTACCCTTGACATTTTAAAAACTGAAAGGAAACTAAAATGATTTATGAAACGTAAAATATCAGTCTGTTTTCAAGTGTGTGATTGAAGTTTTTCAATTCCTCTCCTTTCAAATATTTAGGTAAGTCTTCCAGATGTCTGTGTGTGTATGTGTGTGTGTTGGGGGTGGGGAGGAGGGGGTCACGCGCGTGTGTGTGGGGGGGGGGGTAATGTTTAAGGGAATATAAGAATGCGCAGGTAAGTATTTGTGTACAGTATGTGCATGAGGTGCATGCTCCATCATCGTTCTATAAGGAGGCTTTTTCGAACTAGGAGAATGCATGTCAATGACCTTCAATTTCACCCGTCAGAAGGAGCATCAACTATGGATTTCTCTTATGACGATTATTACTGTATGTTTTATCTATCACCTAAGTGCCCTATCAAGTAAAGTAAAATGATTAATAATAATAATGATTTGAATTATAATATTTCCCAAAAGGTTGAAGTGCAAAGTGGTTATTATTATAGTATGAAACTTCCACTCTCAGTATCACAGGTAATACTGACAGCCACATCCAAGATTAACCATGGTCCCATACTGTAGAGGTGAAGTCTCAAATGTGAGTGAATGTTTGTGAGATATGCTAAGGCTCAGCAACCCACACCACATTTAACATTAGCTGGCCCAGAAGGGCAACATGGGGACATGGGCAAGCGTTTATTGGCTGTTGGCTTAGCTCCCTTACAGACGGTCAACCCCAACTGAGCGATTATTTTTCCAGATTGGGATTCAGTTTAGCACATGTAGTGCAAGGGGACCCTAGCAACCATAGGCAGATTGCCATGCATGTAGTACCAAGGGTACCAAAGAAATACCAGTTGAGGGATAATTCTCTTTCACCAGTCCTTCGCTACCTCACTCTACCTTTTTTATGCTTTTTTGCGTGTGTCTTAGTTTATCCAAGAGAGAGGTGTATTATCTTTTATATTCACAATTAGACAACCTGGACAAGTTCACTGCCAATGTGAAATAAATCCAAATGCAGTAAATGCTGTGGAGATGATCCATACATTTGGGGTGTCGAATTTGTTTTTGCACATCATGGGGTGCATACAGTGTATTTCTTAATACTTATAGGTTCCCAATAGCAGACATATGTTGGGTTTAATCTAAAAAAATGTTAAATCTAAGGCAAATGGAGAAGTGACCCAAATGTTCCATAAACTCACTAGGTTAAATTATCACTAATGGTGTGTTTTTTTTTGTAATGTAACCTCAAAAGATTTAATCAGTTAAATGCAACAGATACTTTGAATAATTCTTACAATAATGCTCTTATGTTTGTGCATGTTGGCAACTATTGAAGACTACATTACTATGCAAGGTAATTTCAACTGTCCTTAATCAATTAGCATTCATTTTCTCTTCAATATGTAAAATGTTAGGTCAAAGAAAAAAAAAATATGGCCACACCGCTGGTATGCCCTTGATAGGGCTCTGACACGTGCTGCAATGTCACGGAAGCTGCATATTTCCAAAAACCCTTTGTCCTTAATTGATTCTGAGTTCATGCTGTGTTTACTCAGACGTAGATGACAATCCAAGGGCATTCGCAGTTATTTGCTGTCCTTTGCCAAGTGTTATTTCATTAGCGCCAAGAACATCTGCACTTTGGAAAGCACTGTATCACCGAAAGTTTAATCTATTTTCCCTCATCACCACCACGCTATAATGACGAACATGACAAGAGACAACTGTGGAGAGATTGAATAATTATATTGTTACAAGAAGCGCGGTCAAACGATGGCATTTGATTACCTGCAGTTACAACAAGAAGACATTTAAAATGCCAGTTAAATCATTCATTTCCCTTGTATCCCTGCATAGGCCAGAGCCAACCACAAGGCAGGTGCACCTCAGCAGAGAGAGATTTTAAGCCCGTTGTCTCCTAGCAACAGCACCATCAGAGTTGAGTCCCACCAGTAAGAAGGGCCGGTGTTATTTACCAATTCCTCCTCCTGGCTGTGTTTGGCTGTTTCGGCAGAAAGTAGGCCACTGGCTACAAGGGAGAGTGAACGAGAGACAGAGAGAGAGACTGAGAGAACGAGAGTGTGGGTGGGGGGGTGGGGGGTGGGGGGCAGGCAGACATATAAACATTACAGAAGATGACCGGGCTAGCATGCCAGTCGGTAGATCATTGGGCCATTAGACTAAGACTGGCAATGCCAAGTTTCCAAAGGGTTTCCCTGTAGCATAATCCAACCAAACACACTTACCATTACAGCGGTTTACTCAGTTTGTGTTGTTCTTGCTATTTACCGGGGTGTTCTGTCTGGCAGCAAGATCAGTCATGAATCAATATGTGATGTAGTATACCCTTCATTGAAGTTTATTTGGAATCTGTAGCATATGTACATATATTACTTGCCTTACTAGGCAAACAAAAAATTCATGATTTTTTTTTTATTGTAATCACATGCACATGATATGATAACATTAAGCACAGTTTCTTTGAATAAATCCTAGATGTCATTTACAAAGAGGCTGGTGCTTGTAAAATCACAATTTGGCCTCTCTCGCTCTCTCTCTTTCAGGCCCATCCCAGAGATTAGGGGTCTGTATTGGTGAATGAAAGCGAGGGGCGAGTCTTTTCTCTCTCGAAGCTTTCACTCTTTATGAATGAGTGTAATTCTTGGAATTGCATCGTTTGAACAGCAGAGGAAACTCCTAAACCTGGCGGAGCTCCTGAGGGGGATCTGGCTTTGACAAACGGCTTCCCCCATGAACGAAATGGTGCCTGCGGATCCGTGGCTCTAATAAAAGAGTGGAGGCGTGATCCTATCTGCTGGCACCATAAAGCTTTCACACTATTTAAGTTAAGCCCTGGCCCTGCAGCATCTCTCACTTTGAATGGCTTTCTGTGTCTGTGAGAACCAAAACCATGGCATGCTTTACCTGCATACCATGGGCCATTAAATTATAAGCTGAACATAATATATAACCATGCGAGCCGGTTTGTATGTTTAGTTGTGGTGTTGTGCTATAGCTACTAAACAGTGGGTGCTAAAGGTAAGACACTATTTTACAATCCTAGAAAAGTCCTACAGAACACATCCCCCCCTTTCCCCTCCCCCCTCATCCCTCACCCTCTCACAAAGGGTCAAACCTCAAAAGTCTGTTGACGGAGTGACGATGACAGATGCTGCTGGTTCTAGGAAGGGTTTTATATGGCTGTCTGTAGGCCAGGGGGAAGGCGGGGGCTATAGGGGAGCAATCAGAATGAGAACAGACAGCTGACTAACGCTGATGTTCTCCAGGACCACAACAGCTGAGACCAGCGCCTGGCTGTAGTCAGGGGACTGCTGCTTTGAATGGAGGGCGGGGGGGGGGGGTCCCTTGGGATGAAGCAGGGGCACTCGTCGTTGGAGCCGTTCCACTAGCTAAGCAGAAGCCATTACCCAAATCTCCAGTGAATTTACGTGATACTAAATGGAGGATGAGGCCTGAGAGGCTTGAGTTTATCATCTTTAACATGTCAATTCAATGAATTCACGACGATATTGTTACTCCATTTGTCACATTTACGATAGCATATGTGTAAGTTGGAGGTCTAGGTACCTAGGTATCAGCTTAATAAGAATGTGAGTTTCTTCAGCGCCTCACTGTTATGTGTTATGTACTTGACTTTGTCTGAACATTTTGGTTCACTAGTTCAACAACATGCCTTCTATTCAGTAAAACTGTTGACCATGAGGACCTCTTGCTCTCTTGTGTTTGTTGGTGGAACAACCGCCTTTGACTTCTTTCCAGGGTCAGGAAGGCTAAAAGCACAGAGAAATACTTAATGGTTGGACATTAAAGGAACTGGAGATGCTTGAATGTTCAAGCTTTCATCTCTTTGGTACAGTGGCGGTTATGCAAGGCAGCTCTGAATGACCGGTGGAGAGCACTCGATGCTGCAGGAGCCGCAGAATTAAGGGATCATGTAGGGTAAGAACATGGAGAGATTCATGTATGGCTTTGTGTAAAACTGAAAGCGCCGGGGATGGGCTTCAACCAAACTTTATAAAGTAGAGTTGTAGATTTCAATGTTTACATATGGCTTGTTTCCCTTTGATTAATGTATGGCAAACATACAAGCATCTAATCACTAACTGCCAAACTGCCAGGCTTAGAGAGCAAATACTAACCGGCCTCAGGGCTGTTATGTACTTGTTCTATGCTTTGTGGTTCTGTCGGAGGTAGAGAGAGAGAGCTGTAAGTGATCTCTCCCTTCTCTGCCCAGGACCACTCAGACCCAATAACTTAAAGGAGAGGTCAAGCAGAGTGCTCCACAATGTGTTGAGTTACCCTCACTCATCTCCCTCCACAGAAGGTGACCCTCTTCAAGCTGAGGCTATTCCACCAGGCCTGGCTTCCTCCTGATAGCCATCAATAAAGCACCGTTCAGGTTCAGCCTGTGTTTACTAAACCCCATGGTCGGTTGCAGGAGCAGATGTTTTTCTTCCCATGAGGGCCCTCATAAGGTTACAAGGGCCGTCCGGCATCCGTCAGAACCTGTTAAAAAAAAAGCCCCTTTGGTCATTAGAAGTTGAAGTGTATCACATGTTTGTAGTGTTGTTACTGTCTTTTTATCAGGGAGTTAGAGGGGGGGGGGGGGTATTACTAGCCGGACGTGTAATACAGTTATGTTTAACACAGATGTTGTCAGCGTTCATGTCAACATGCAATGTTGTGGTTTGATTTCAGAGAGCAGTCACCACAACCGGAGCCATTTAACTCTAGTGTACAGTATATACTTGTAGCTGAAAGCCTCAGTTGTAATGCAAAACAACATGTGGGGGGGGCCCCATGTAGGCCAATGGGGCTTTCTTTATAACGGGAAATTCTGGAAAGCGAATCAACATAATTGAACAGATATTTTAAGCCCCCAAGATGTATTTATTCAAAGTAATACTAACTGTAATAGGCATTTATGGTCATCTGCCCCAAAATAATTATCCCAGCGTCAATATTTTCATTTCACAAAAACAAGGTTGTAGGAAGATTTTTCAAAGACAATAAGTAATCTTTCAGGAGTCTTCAAGGGAATAGATAGACTGCCATAATATTTTCAGGTGATGATGACGCGATAAAACATACAATTTGGAGCTATGGCACTGGGCACTAAATAATCAGTAGGTAATTATGAGTAGAAGCAACTAATAGCCAGGTATAAAGTATCAACATTTAGCACCTCTAGGAGTGGTATATGCCCAATCTGATTTATATAGATCTTGTAATTCAGAAAGACTACAAGATACTATAACATATTGTTACATCTACTTTCAACAAAGATATTATCCAACGGTTGTCCTCACCTGTAATGTGTTTATCTGAGGACATTAAGGTGTGACCAAACCCGCCTCTCTGAGGTAAAATTAGGTAATGTGTACAACTGATCTGGCTGCCTGATATGATTCTGATATGGCAACACACAGACAGTTAGAGCAAGGGAAACGTGCACTTGCCAAGCACTTGGGTGTCACAGAAAGAAACAGAACCATGTGTGCACTCCAAACACAAGTAGGGTCGTTTACACATGCCATCTCAGAGACAAAACACTTTTGTTTGTAAGTAAAACGAGCATAACATGTAATCATATCACAAAATATGGACTTGTACTGAATCACGTGGTAAAATTCAGGGAATTAATTTTCCTTGTTACTTAGGCCTATGGTAGAGATCAGACCAAAAGTCAGCGGTTCGTCTTGGAGGCATTGCGGCTCATGAAATGTATAAAATGGAGATCTGCAGTAAAGAGCACTCATTTTCAGAGTGATGTGTCCGTGGCTACACACGGGTTACGAATGCAAAATACGGACTTCCAATTTCCTGTTCCTGCAGAACAGTTGGCTTGCTCTCGCCAGCCCGGGGATACACAGGTCAGAGAGGAGGCACGGGCACATGGAGAGGAGCTCCATCATGTGACTCAGGTACGCATGCAGCAGTCAGACGTCTCACGGCGGCAGCCAGAGCAGGCGGAGCTGATCCTCATCCGTGTGCAGCCCGTCCGAGTTCACCGTGAATAAAACATGCGACGGCATGTCGTCGGCGACGATCGAGTAGGCACGCTGCATCATCAATTATTCACGCGGGTTGGCGTGCTAGGAGCTGGGGTGGGGCTGGAAAAAAAGGGGGGTGGGGGGTGGGCAAGTGGGGGTTGTGAGAGGAGGGGGCCGTGGAGATATATGCTACTGCAAGGTGAAGTGTGAGGGCGCGGCCGGGCCGTGGGGAAGACCACAGCTTCCTCCCAGCAACAGGGGCTGCTAGGCTGTCACCACACCCCATCCACTTTGTCAAGGGACAACCATCTCCATTAGAGCAACCGTAATCATCTTTCTAAACAGAAGTGTGTGTGTGTGTGTGTGTGTGTGTGTGTGTGTGTGTGTGTGTGTGTGTGTGTGAAAAGTCACAACTCTATCACCGTTCAGCCTTACTCAGTGCCATCCATTCTGGAGGGAGAGTTTAAAGTGACGAGATTGGCTTGGGTAGAAACTTAAGTGTTAAAATGATTGCGCCGCATGAGCGATGTCCAGTTTGCGTCCAGTTTTAAGTGCATGTGAATAACTCAGCAGTCTTCCAGGAGCCTCTGGTCAGACTTTCTCATACTCTATGTAGATGAATACGTCTGGCCACGCTTGACACAAAATCCATTTCATTGATATATGAGAATTTCCACATTAAACCGTTTTGTTAACATTTATGTACCCGATGCGGCGTGGTGTCCGGGAGGAATGATGAGGATAGAGAGTGGGTGTCTCTGGCTGCATTGAAGTGATCCTGCCCCACTAACCCCTAGAGACCAGGCTCTCGTAAGAGCTGAATCAGTGTTTTCCCTGCGCAGCGAAGAGGAGAGAAGAGGAGCGCAGAGGAGCAGCCAGAGGAAAAGTGTCAGAGTCAGCGCGTCTTAACAGTCTGGGAGAGGCCAGCGGACCATCCAGCACAACGCCCTAAAGCTGGTGCTACTGCTCCACCTGCAGGCCCAGGTCCACGCCAAGATGTGTGCATTTGAAAGAGAGATACAGAGAGAGAGGGAGAGAGAGAGAGAGAGACAAAGAGAGACAGAGAGAGAGAGAGAGAGAGAGAGAGAGAGAGAGAGAGAGGTGAGGGAGAGATATGCAACGCATGCTTTGGGTGTGGTTGAGGAGCATGGCAATAAAAACCACACCACACTTTCCCTGTAGAGCCTACAGTTCTTAGAAAATCCCAAATCGAATGCATCAGTGTAACCATAGCCTTCTGATTTTAAACAAGAAGTCGTTTTCTATAAGTGACCATGGCTCAATATCTACACACACCACTGTCTTCCAAAGAGAAAAGTCATTAACAATTGTGTTTGTGATGATATGATAATAATAATAATAGATCGGAACTCGCAAATTCAATACAACGCCACAGCAGAGGCTATTATGAGGATTATTTCCTCGATGGAGTAAATAGCAGGGAGGGAGAAAGAACGGCTCAGTGACACACCTTGTAGTGGAAGATTCCGGAATCCAGTGATGCACGTGCTGCTGAGGCAGGCAGGCAGGCAGGCAGGCTGGCATGCATGCTGCTCCGCTACCCTTTAGCAGTGTAAGATGACTCTGTACGAGTGGGAGAGCCTGGGTGTTAAAGCTGATGCTGGACATGACATGAGACTGAACAGCACTGGTAGTGCTGGATTACTACTGCCAGAGAGGGCTTTATTACAGTAATGTGATCAGTCAGCAGCAGCTGTAATGCCCAGGCTGGCATGAACCTGCTAAACTAACGTGAACCCACACTCCCAGAATGACAGCCTGAGTTGTAGTTGGACATATTTTATTTCATTTACTGGGTTAGAAAATGTACACATTATTGTTAATGCTGAAATATCCTATAGCTCATTCAGAGATGAACAATGTGCTGTGATGTTTCAATGTAATGTGTGTAATACTGACTTCTATGATTCTATATCACAGGATGTTGTAATGTGTAAGATATTGTGGTAGTAGCCATTTCCCCCCATTGAGGACCTCTTTCACGGTTCCTCTTTGTGGTGCCCAAGACTTCCCTGTTTCATAGGCATCTTTCACAAAGAAAACTGTTACTGTTACCACTTGTTTAATTTTACCCAGGACTACCACTGAAACGGAAGGACTTGAAGAAACACAAGGAGATTTGCTCGAGGAGACTACACCGGTAGATTTCACCCACAGCCAGACTTCTCATTCGGATGTTATGTGGGACATGACTCAGTGCTAGAACGGCTGAAGAGAAACCTCCATGCTGGAGACTATAACCGCAGTTGAACAGTCATCAGGGCTTTCACCATGATTTACAGCCTCCCAGACTGACAGAAAACGGTCTACTCCCATCAGGACCACATGAAGAGGAAATTGCAATATACAAGGTCTATCAAAACTAGAAGTGGAAGTGGATGTTGGCTGATAGTGTGGTGTGTGAAATATACAGTAAACTCTGAAAAATGTAAAGCTTTTTTTTAATAACATTTGAGAACAAAAAATGTCCCTCCAGATTTATGATATTCATCAACTTATAGCTGATGTGCTTCCCAGATTTGACTGCACCAGAACCATTGAAAACCAAATGCACACATTGTGCTATACCTCAGAAATATTAACTTAAAACAAACAAGTGAGCTTCATCTGAATAGCTTACACTGTTGAAAAGTGTTAATGGTGCCTGAATTATCAAAACAAAGAGGTGCACCCCTCTCTTCTATTATTTCCCTTTTGATAAAGTAAAGCATAAACCACTGTACCTTTTGATATAAATCAAAGAGTCCTTCCCTGACAATCTGACAAGCTGTTAGGTGTACATCCTCTATGTGTTAACAACTGGTGTGAACATACAATATAGTGTGAGGTCACCTGAGGTTCACGAAGTCCAATCAAAATCCAAGTTGGGGTTCTCAACATGCTACAGAGCAATCGCACATGTGCCACTTTATAAAGCTTCAAATCAAGCTGTGAAATGTGGATTCACTTCGTTTCTTCCTCTGAAAGAATCATTCCTAATTGCATTTGATTCCCTTGCACGTATGATTTAGTTTGATCTGATAGTGGCAAGGTCAAAGTGCTCGCCTGCTGAATATCAATGTTTCCTGCTAAAGTGATTCGACCTCAGTTGTAACTAAAACCATATTGGAGTTGGAGAATTTGTGACGGATATTGTACTTTCAGTCTACATCCCAGTTAATTTATCTAATTGACATTCTCTCGCATTACTTTAAATTAACAAACTGGACGTTCATGTAGCTGTATATTTGACCATAAACGAGGCTTGTCCCCGTTCTGTAAATTAGCTGTTGAAAAAACTTCCTTTAATTACAATTCTTGAGAAGACACTAGTGCTTTACCTACTGCAAGCACATATCCTTATAGCCTTATCTGCCATGGTTAGCTATTGATGACATAATGTAACTTTCACTGTCCCGAATTGACACAACTGATAATCTAGGTCCCTGTGATTAAACATGCAGAAGGAACTGTGATTGCATTTCTTAAAATTTTTACAACTGTGAATAGTTTGTATGTGTGTTTGTATGAGAGAGAGAGAGAGAGAGAGAGAGAGAGAGAGAGAAGAGGGGTGCAGGGCCTCCAGGTCTCAGAGGATAGCCGTTGTCTTTCTTGGAAAAGTGAACCCATCTCCCCCATGTCACACACACAGATGAGCAATGTGTTAGCGGCTTGTGGTTTATGGACAGAGCACAGTTTAGAGAGTGGGGTTTTCGCTGGAATAAACAGAAACTTGATACTGAGAAATAACTGACAGTTGTGCCAGTTTAGCATGGCAATCAAATTGGTGAGGGAAAGGGTGAGGGAAATGTGGTGTACTGAATGCAAATAGTAGTCTTTACACAATGGCTGACAATATTCTACAATAACTGTGAAAGATGTACCTGCCAATATTGAAGCATTGTCGTTCGACTCCGAATAAGTGTTTGACTTGCAAAATCTGTTGCTTTTAGAACTATAAGCTATATGATAAACAATGTTTCATAGGCTGTAACAGTTGGCATTCCATGCCAATAAATGACCTTGATTACAATGGCAGTACTGTATTAAAACAGTTCTGTATTAAAACAGGGTCACAGTGTGCCTAAACCAGTTTGACCTCTGCTCGTCCTTTCACTCCCTCAGAGATCCCATCAGTTATCCTGATATATGGCCAATTACATCGCAGTCCGACTTTGCAGGGCGTTGACAGTGCATGCCACATGGCAATGGACAACCAAAGCCCCTTTGAGTGGTTGGGGTCATGAGAAAGTGATGTTTGAGGCTGTGAGGTGTGACGAACATCATAATTCATCTCCTCGGGGAGTCTTCTTCCACGGTGCCCTGTTCCTCTCTGTCCCTCTCTGTCCCACTGTAAATAAGGTCTCCTAGACTGACGGGGGCCCCGGTTCATGTTCCCAGGCTCGTCAGGTCGAGGTGGAGACAACCGGTCGGGGACACCACGAACAACCCAGGACATAACACGGAGCGGCGGAGCTTTGGCAACAACACAAGACGCGGAATTCTGCTGATATGAGTCATCTCACACTCATTAGTTAACGCAGTGGGACTGGTAGTTTACCACGGCACGGCAGAGAGAGACGCTCAAACAACTAAGTGAGCAGAGCGACATGAGGATGTTACCAGGATGGCAGCGCGGTGCCCTGCGCTTTCATTCAGATATCATCCGATGAACCCCCGCGGAGATAAAGGATGAGAGTGGAAGAGGTTGTGTATTCAGGGTCACAGTGGGAAGGCAGCCAGTGAATAGGAAGGTTGCCACGGCCCGCTGTGAGGTTGTCAGGGTGACAAACAGATATTCCATCAGGGCTCTCTGCATGCCTCACAAGCGAGTCATGCATTTTGAATTTCAACTGTACTCTTAATCAATGAAAATTCAAGGTCGAGTCTGGAAAAAATATAATTCTTTCTTACTCTATAAACTGATGGCTTTTCCCCTTGCCCTTTACTTTTCAAGGACTGTGAAACCCACCCAATATGCCACAGTAGCTTTCTCTCTCTCTCCCTCTCCCTCCCTGACTGTTAGTGCAGTGATGCTGCAGAACCAAAGGACACACCCATTTCTACACTCTCCTCCTTCTCCCTTTGAACCTGAGAAGTTCTCCAACATGCGGCAGAATGTGCTGCAGCGCCCACCAAGACATAGCCCCCCCTCCTCATGTATTCTCTCAAACAACATCTCCCCAAAAAGGAAGAAAAAAAGAGAACGTCTTGAGATATATTTAGAAATGGGGGAAAAGGGGGATTTTTTTTTTGTGATGTTCTGAAAATGACAGAAAGGGAAAAGTGAGAAATCATACATGGATTTTTGGACTTGTCCCTGGTCATGTGGTCACACGCTTTCTTGTTTGTATTTTCAAAATGACAGCTGATTCAAACAAGGCTGCGTAAAATATTTTGTTCGATATATGTTATGGAGTAAATATAAGTATTTCCTTTAACTTTAAACTCTATGGTTTTATGGTGTTAAACATAAACTGTGCAATATGCAGAATTAGTTTATATACCAAGACATGTGAAAATCAAGTGTCTAAACGAGATAACCTCCCCTTTTAGCAATAACGTCTTTGGCTTTGCCATTCTGTGTGATTTTATATTCTGTTCCTGCAAGTTGTGCTAGAGGTGATGATAGAGCACGCTCTATATAAGCAGCTCATAAAACCAGCGGCGACCACACCCTTAATGTTTCCCTAATGAACCATCAACAGGAAGAGACTCTTCCAGGAAATAGGGAGTACAACCTTCAACGAAAATAATGTTGGATAATGAATGTGAAAAATGAATAAGTTATCCTGTCAGACACGTCAAGAATACACAAATGCCTATTTTTAAAGATAAAATGGTTAACAGGAACTAAGATATAAGGTGCTGCAAAACACAGACTTAAAGATACATTATTGTGGCACTATATATATAATCAGGGATGCACAGCGGTAATGTTGACCCGTCATACTTTCTTTATGTACATGGTTACATTACTTAGGACTTGTATTTTAATCAATTGCTCGTACTACAAAAATATTTGTCCTTTATCATCTTGCAAGGAGGTTATCATTAAAGGCCTGAGTTTCTGGTGTCGTCGGAGAAGGCATGTCCTGTAGCTGGTCTGAAACACAGGCTCAGTACGCTGGAGCGAACTGACTAAAATGGTAAATTATAAAAAGCCAAGAAGCAGGTGTAGAAAACAAGAGTTCTCTTTTTATAATTTTTTTTTTTTTACCAGCGCAACAGTCTTAACTTACAGTACAGACTCCCAACTTTAATTTGATTTGCACACATCACAGTTTGATATTTCCAAATGACAAATAATACGCAACTATGAAAATAGACATACGGACAAATCAAAACCTATAAAAAATATAAAACGAACAGTACTCTTAATCTCAACGTGACAAGTACCATTTTCATAACAAAACAATCAACACACAACTGAGCAGACAAATTAAACTCAACCATTAGTTTTAAATAGAGGAAAATACATAATTTTCATCATGCAGAAGATGTAATATTAAATAATGATCAAACAAAAATAATATATATCTCTCTATATATCTCTCTCTGTTTTAAATTTTCAAGTCAAAGCACTCCCATCCCTTACACAGGGAAAACCAAAACATTTTTAAAAACACCAGAGAACCCAAAATGCTTTCATCGCTGCCATTTCTTGAACGGCATTTATCGAAAACATCAAATCTCAGCGAACATCTTTTTGGCACAGAAAAGACGTATATAATGGCAGTAGCATTTTGCATTATAAAAGAGGGCGGAGCTGCAACTCTTATTCCATAAAAAAAAAGCAACAACAACAAAAAAAGAAACATTCTGTGCACCGACGACATTTGGGAAAGCAGCATCTCCCAAACAGAGTGAGCCCAGCCGTTGTACCCGAACTCACACCTACTGCAGCATGCTCTTGATAGTCTTGTTGGTCGATTCGTCATTCAAATGCTTGGTGGTGTACCTGCAGGACACGTGCAAGAAATCAGTCAGATATATACACATTTTGAGATTTTTCACTGATGTCTACCTCTCCGAGTGGGTAAAATGTGTCTTACTAAATTGTCTACGCCATGCTTTCATCTCAAATACGTTCCGCCCCAGAAAAAAAGGGGTCTGGGGGCTTCAGCGTAGGAGTGACCTCACGTGTCTATCAAGTGGCTGCTTGCCCTGGGCCCTGACGGTGTGTGTGAAACAGACGCGGTGGTTGCCCCTCAAAAGGCCTTGTCACCACGAACAGCTGTGAGCGTGAGCCACTTCAATTTAGGGGAGAGAGCAGGGGCTCAAAAGTAAGCCACTGTGATCTTGTATAATCTAAAATAGAGGTTTGAGTATACCGCACACGACAAAGCCTGTGCAACGGCACTTGACCGAACTTGGGTGAACCAAACTGAATAAGTGTCCGGAGGATACTAGAATTGATGTGTCAATGTAACCCAAAACAACAAAATTACATTGGCTTCAAATAAATACAGTAAACTAAATTAGTTTATATTGGTGAAATGTTTAAACCGTATTGGAGATTATTATTAGACCTTAAACTGGTGACAGGCAGAGATTGTCAGTAGACTGTTTACCTGAGAGCGTTGAGGAGGCCTTCTACACTGTTAGGAGGTTGATCTCGAAGCACCTTGATGCAACCTTTCATCTGCAAAAACAAAAGAGAAAACAGAAACATTAGGGCTAGACAGAATCAATCAATCAATCAAACCAATCAATCAATCAATCAATCTCAACAAGGTGTTGCTCTTATGGATGGTTTTTTTGCTTGCATTGCACTTGCATCTATTTTAGAGGACTTGGCGAAGGCTCCAACCGGATGGAC
Source organism: Galaxias brevipinnis (assembly GCA_036023535.2). Taxonomy (NCBI): domain Eukaryota; kingdom Metazoa; phylum Chordata; class Actinopteri; order Galaxiiformes; family Galaxiidae; genus Galaxias; species Galaxias brevipinnis. The sequence continues at coordinate 20,048 of JAVQIZ010110017.1, forward strand.
GTAGTCATAAAGGATGATGACCCCCACCATCACCCTCAGACAGAAGGACACGGTCTCCTCGCTGGTGAAGCGGCTTCTGTACTCCCTGGTGGGGAAAAACAAGCCGCCGACATAGGTGCAGGGAAACAAAGATGGCAGATTTGTCAACAAGCCGCGATGCGTAACCGACGAGATAAGACGTGTACAAGCCTGTTACGGAGGGTCACTTACGGTGTTTCCAGCATGACTTTACACACGCTCGCCATCGTGCTTAAGCAGTCTGTAGTATTCTCGATGGGAACATTTTTATTCTGAGGGGAATGGTCACAGATAAAGAGAGAAAATTATTTCACAGAAATTAAGCCTCCCTCGTTGGTTCAAGCTGCCACTCTAGTGCTCCATGCATGAGTACTCAATACATTTTCACGGTTGCATGCAATCAGTTACATGTATCCTAGTTGTATAACTTGTAAGGCAGGACATTGCATAAAAAGAAAAAACAGTTAGGCTAATAACCTAATGGTTAATGATGACGATGATATCTTTACTGTTTCTATAAATGATCAACAATAAAGAAAATTGTCTTATTACCTCTGACACGAACTTTGTTGTACCATCACTCAATGTTTTAAGCATAGGTGTGGCATCAGCATAAAATAGAGATATTCGATTGGCCAGTTCATTGTTCACTTCATTCTCGCCTTCCGTCTGAAATGGATCAAAAGTTCCAATTTGAATTTTTAAACACTGAAAGATACAGTGAACGATTACACTGTTCCTCAAGCAGCAACATATTTTTATTGATTGTCACTATGAAATAACAGTACTGAAGCTTACTGCTTCAAGCCTGCCTCAATTTCAAAGCAAACAATATAAAAAAAATACCTCTGTCTTAGCAGATCAGATCAAATCAAAAATGACAACATATGATTGAATGAATGTCTTCTTCACATGAACAGATCCGCCTAGCATGAAATGTCTCAATGGTTCAAGTGTCTGATCCATTAAATGCCAATGAGCTCTAGCGCTGCTATTAAGGGGACACTTGCATAGCTGCAGAATAGCTGAAAAGTGACAGATCCTAACAGTCAGCCATCCGGGTCCATTTACCTAATGGCATATTCATGTACGGAGAGTAAAAACGCCAAGCAAGGCAAGATCAAACTCTACATGTGCTTCTTAGGGACAGGGGAAATGTAGCTTATTTTATTTACTAAAGTCCTAGAGAAAATTCAAAACATTCCACTACTGCTTATGCCATTGAAAACTGAAAAAAAGGTCTAAAATATGCTTAGACGGGGATCTATGAACACTAAGTAGCAGGATAAATGGGTGTTAAAAGCCCACCATATTCCAATGACTTGCGTCACATTTGTGGGATTTGCACTGCAGGGTTTATAAGGGATAAAAACAACCCATTTCTGGGGGGGCAAGAAAATCCAAATTTCAACTGAATCTCTGATTACGTTTTTTTTTTTTACTTTTAAAAGATTCCCAGTTCAACTGAAGTCCCGGGCCTGCGGGGGGGGGGGGGGGTGTCTCCGTTTACCGTTAGTGCCTCTCAGGTGGTCTGCCCTGTCCACGACACACTGATCTCAGATCGGTCCCTCTCACCACTGAGGCCTGACTCTTTAAAACGAACTGAGGGGGTGTGTTGCTGATCTCTGGTCACATTCTAGTACACGCCGCTCTGTGCCGATGCACGCCAGTGGGCGCCTCAAACCCGCTCACACTCCCAGTGGGGCTCTCATTTCCTGAGGTGAGACAAAGCCCCGCTGCTACACTCAAGACGGGTGGAATCTGCTGAAAAATCATCTCCGCTGCTTACCCCCGAGGAGATTTATGGTGATACCTGAACTGGCCCTTATAATTTAAATCAAACATAAAACGATTATTGAATGCCCTCCAGGAAGGAAGGTCACGGGATTGCATTTTCAAAGAGATTGAACAAGGCCACAGAGGCATCCCAGAGGTCCACCCGTCCTTAGCCTGTCTGCTCTGACTCACCGGTACATTGTTGATCCGCATGCGGCTCAAGGTTCTCCTGTAGTAGCTAAAGTCATTCTGAATGGCAGGATTTGTCATCTGCAATAAAAAAACATTAAGATGCGCATTTGTAATAAGTACAGCACGACACATGAAAGGATGAATGAATACAGCGTGCATGTTGTGTGTGTTTGTATGATGGTGACTGGAAGAGAGTTTGTGTGTGTGCGCACGCACGTGTGATTGTGTGTATGATTTTGATGGGAATAATGTTTGTATGGGGGTGAGTGTGTATCAGAGTGTCAGTGCAGTAGGTAACACATACAGCCTGAGGGAGGACATCCATTTCAGGATCAGATAAGCCATCATCATGACAGGATGTTTTAGAAAACAAGGCGTAAACGTAGCTAGAGGCCAGACTGACATAAAATAGAACACTGATACGATTAAGTTGATTCCTCCACTACTTTCAGCTGTCCTGATCTTTACATGAACACACCCATCACCTTTCTCGAGAAACCCTTACTCCCATTAACTGTGGCTACGTTTATTTGACACTGTAACAAGAGGGTCGACTACTGTGGAAAGGATGAGGAGCTAACACCCATTTGTTTAAGTGAGGTTATGGATAACCCAACAAGGAGCGAACACGCCTAGCTCTAAACTAGCAGCCTTGCAGTGGGGCACAACCAAGCTCCTACTTAGTGCCCACATATGTACGACAGAAGCTCAAAGACTCAGACACAGTAGGAAGGCCTTTGAGTCACTGAATCTAATGACAGATCAAGCGGCAGGAGGGAGGCAGCTTTCTATGAAGCGGCAGAGCGGTTCAGCCACTGACCAATCGGATTGGGTGCCGCCACACATCAACAACTGGCTCCACCAATCGGAGGCTGGGCCGACTGGCTAATTAGAGACCCGTGCCAGATTAGTCTCGTGGAACTCTGGCGGCACTGGCAGCAGGCTAATCCTACCACAATAGACTGGTACCCAAGGCTGGGTCCACTTAGTGCCAGGCTAGACAGCCCACTCTACTAGAGTGGCAGTGAGCCCCCCCTCACTACGATGGCTGCGCTTTAACTAGGTCACAAGCTCGTGGACGAGGGAGCGGGGGGGGGGGGGGGGGGGGGGTGGTGATGTAGTATAGCCGCCCTCCCCCCCACACGT